>JAIPRM010000219.1:0-43323 GCA_025469315.1 Stegophylla sp. TES_Ste_2020 | reverse complement strand
TATATACACCATAATAAATAAGCCAACCTCGTGTGGAAAATGATAAAAAAAAAAAAAATAGTAATAATATAAAAAAAAAAAAAAAACCGCACGGACCTTCGGGAAATAAAAGCCTCTGACGTCAACGGTGACCCGGAAAATTGGACTCGGGCCACAGTCTCCGCGGCGGCGTTTTGGACGCGTTCCCGTCGTGTCGCGCGCGTATAGATCGAGTGACCGCGGAGCGCTGCACGCGACGACGACGGCGGCGGCGGCGGCGGTCAAACGTTGCTGCTGCGGATGTGCTTTTTTTTTTTTCTACTATTTTACTATTGAGCTTATACTTTGTTTTTTTTTTTTTTTTTTTCACTCGTTATTATTCTTGCGCGCGCGGTTTTCCCGGCGGTTATTCGCTTTTTCTCCGTCGCTCCTCTCGTCTTTCCGACGAGTTCTCGTCTTTACATCGACACGTGACACCTACTTTGGCCACCCCCTCCACCCCGCCAACGACTTTCCTCGTCAATCACGTCAGCTGCGCTTGATTAATATTAATATCGTCCAACGTCAAATTCTCTCTTATTCAACAAGACACGACTATTATTACACTATTGTCTATTTATTCTTAAAGGTCATAATTAGGGCCCGGAACTTGATAACCTAAAAATATGTAAAAAACGCACTAAAAAATATGCATAAAATTACATTAAAATGTTAAAAAATGACATTAAAAATATATATATTTTACATTTTATGCACTCGAAAAAAATATATTAATATATACAATCTAGTGAAATTTCTTTTTTTGTCCAAATTCTTGAACTACTTCTGTAAAAGTGACATGAGCATTTGTGTTTTATATTTTATAAACTTGAAAAAAAAATTGAGAATACTCTTGAGGATTTCACAAATTCCATTTTGTAGAATTTCTACTTTTCTTAAAATTTTGTTTTTCGACTATTCTGTAACAGTATACATGGTCGACTGTAACCCTACAGTCGACATATATATATCTCAATATTGATAGGTATTTCAAATAATATAAACAAAAATAAAATAAAAGATGAACGAACAATTTAAAAAAATACAATTAAATGTACAAAATGTAGAAAATTAAAAAAAATGCACCAAAAATATTAAAAAAATGACCGTAAATCGAAAAATTCCCCGAAAAAAATCAAGAAATGCAAAATAAAAATTGTGCCATTGGATTCTGTGTTTCATGAATCAAATTTCTGTAGAGACGAGCAACACACTATAGCAAAAGAAAAAAAGATGCAAATGCATCAAGTTCCGGGCCCTAGTCATAATACAAAAGTTAAAGTCGAAGTTTCGGTTGACGATCGTTGAAAAATTCATACTTTACTCTTGCCTATTTTTCATTTCTATATTAAATTAATTGTAACAATCGTTACATCCTATACATATAAAATGCTGCGTGTACACACTATATAGATTCGACCTACATCAAAATATACACACACTCGACAATTTTCGCAACTAGCCCATATTAAATTGACTTAATAAAATTAAATAATATATTCTATAAACGTGGTTTTTAAAATACAATTTTTTAACTGTAGTACACTAATAATTACAATTTTTTATGCATATTTCAAGATTTTTGAGGTATTTATGATTGGAAATTGGATTTTGGAAATTAAAACTCCATCCCTAGCCATTGTTTGCAAATTTTTTGTTTTGCTAATGGGAGCTTAGTACCCCTAAGTTTTTCGTTTCTGATTTTTGTAAATTTTTCAGGATTTTTGAGGTATTTATGATTGGAAATTGGATATTGGAAATTAAAATTCCAGCCCTAACCATTGTTTGCAAATTTTTTGTTTTGCTAATGGGAGTTTAGTACCCCTAAGTTTTTCGTTTCTAAATCCACCAATAATAATTTTAGTTGCAGCAGTGGACGGTGTTACATATTCTCTCAGCGCACAAACACAAGCATCGTATTACGAATATTATTATACTAGCCTGACTTATAAATACAACGATATTAATACAGTATGATATTATACCCATATTGTACTCATATAATAACACGAAGTATAATAATATATTATTATTACTATTTCCGAGCTTATTCCGACACGATAATCTGGTGCGCGCTTTAGACGATGACAATAATAATAATATATAGGTATGATTGCTGTTATTGCTGCTATTGCGGTGACGTAAACAAAACCGTAAAATGTGTCATTAGAGTATTTATATTATAATGTGTTATTTTTCGAGTTAATACGCTGCCGCAAGCGGAGTGCTGTGGTATAGAGTGGGGAATTATTTTTGAAAAGTTTTCCTTTAGGCACACTGCTCGCCTCCGGGTGCGTTACGTCGAAGGTCGCACTGAGCCAATAACGGGTTACACGACGTCAAAAATGCGAAAACAAAAAAAAAGGGGGGGGGAAACGACGTGATACTGTGAAAAAGAACAAAATATTTTCTGATTTTATAGATTGTCCTAAATCACAAAGTTTATTTCGGCGATACGTTTTTGGAAAAATAACGAAATACAGCTTTTATATTATATTAGCAGTTCTCGTCCAAGAGTTTTGTGTCACATTGGCGATCGAATATTCCCCGTGGCGATCCATGTCGCGCCAGGTATTTCGCTATAGGATAATGGTCGCGACTCGGTTTACCCCCTAAGACACACGTATTTTGGGATTTACTCGGTGGTGGATGCAAACGGGAATCGATTCGTCAAACTACGCGGCGGGGGTCGTGACATTGGACTTGCCGTGCTTTTCTTTCGACCCAATAACGTAATAATTTATTTATTAGCCCCCCCCCACATCGACTGTGCAGCGATGACGTATCGTCTTAGATTCTATCTATACAGTTGTACAGTAGTAATGTTGAATGAATGTCTGTATATTGTTATTTAATAAGCTGTGCAAAGAAAGACGTTCATTAATTAATTAAACATAAAAGCGTGTTTTCATTTTGTACTTTGTAGCTTTCGTATAAAATTCATTCGGCGTAACTACGTATAATATTGTGTGTAATATTATTATTTATATGCGTACCGTTCAGTTCAAGGGCGCTTGCAGGTGTAAAGTCGCACGGTATATAATATTATTATGAAAAAAAAACGTTATTCTAATTATTTGAAATAATAACCTAAATGATTTTATGCGTTCTCACCACCGTTCGTTTTTTGTTTTTTTTTTTTGTTTTTAGAACCCTGCGTGGTTCAAATATTTATTTACATAATAATATATGTTGCAGTTTATATTAAAAGTTAATAACATTACATTTGACTTACTTTCCATCGCGCTGTGTCGAGATGTAGGTTACTGAAATAAATTAACGTATTCCATTACGGTTTGTTGGCTTATTCATAACAGTCGCCTGTACATAATATACATAATATTATAATATATAGATAGTATTAAAATATATAAAAAATACATATTATAATAATAATAATATGTAAAATGAAATCAGACGTATCGCGCGTCATAGCCCGGCTGAATGTCTTCCCCCCCGCCTCCCCCACTCCACACGCGATATTGTTTAAATCGATTGATTGGCCTTTTTTCGCAATTCGTTTTTTTTGTTTTTTTTTTCTATTACGCGAAATCTCGTAACATCGTTTTAACCGAAAAAATACCGTTCGTGACGTACGCACATGCATATTGTATACATTTATTATAATAATAATATGACGTGTTTGTTTGTTTCTCGCGGTAAACTTTTAAAAGAACTTTAAACGCGTTAATAATACGTAATAAAATTTATTTTGGCAAGTCTGATACGATTTCCGTTCAACAGCAACACAATACTCGTAATCATAACATGTATATTGTACCGACGCAATACACAACCGTAATAATATAGATGGCTTAAAGGCCAAATATGATAATATGTCACGAATACCAAAATGTCCATGAGAGGCATTTAAAATTTTTATTGTTTTTCAAATACCTATAGCTTTTTTTTTTTTTTTTAAATGTAAGTTTTAACTTATGTGTAAATTTTATATGGTGTTTAATAATTTACTGTATAACATTAATTTGCAAGTTTAACTCAACTAAAACTATATTTTATTTTAAAGTAATTTTTTTGTGGAAATAGAATTGACTTATTACGACGAATGGCAATACATATTGTTATTTTATCTCGCTAAGGACATTTTGGAAAGGACAGTTTTGCCAAATAGTGTATGTCCGGACATGTTACGTTTGTCCGCTGGAAATAAGTACCAATGTTAATATTATAATCTACTTAAAATAATATATGTATGTCCCTTTTATTTTGGACTATTAATTTTTCTGCGTTCAAAAATATGATCAGCTCGTAAAATGCCAAATATTGTTATGTAAAAATAACGCACTTCTAATAATTGTGGACACTTGATATTCGTAAAGAGCATAAAGTTTTCTTGATTGGACATATAAAACCAATTTCGGAAAAAATGTACGTATTATTATATTTAGCTTTTAAGTATAATATATTATATTCTGATGTACGCAAGATCCGTTTACGCGAACGTCAGAAATTCGCGGGAAATAGTAAAACATTTTTAACCGCACGTATTCCTAGATTTACGAAATACAAAAATACGTACTTATCCCCCCCTCCCCCCGGTAGTTTGGAGACAAATCGTTTTCAGAATGGTGCATATTATTATTTATAAAATAATCTATTACGTACGAACGTAATATGGGTGTCTTAACCTCGAAATAATCTATTATTACACTCGTCGCGCGCCCGTGATGCGGTTTTTTTTTTTTTTAATTAGTCGTCGTTGTCTTCCACATTATTATTATTATTATTACGAATAATGCGCATTCACAACGTTTGATGCATATTATTATCTTTAGCCCACGCCATACAAAAGCCGGACATACTTTGCACGACGGGTGGGATTCTCTTGACGGGTGGTGAATTGAATTTTAAAGAAACGATAAATCATTTCTTCTATAAAACGATTCTGAACGAGGGAAGTTAATAATATAGAAAATAAATGTTAGAAAAATGTCCAAAATTTTTTTTTCACATTTTCAAAATCTTTCTTATATGATTTTCTATCTATGTTTAAATTTTCATATAGTTCGGATCAAAAAAATTATGGTTTCCGAGTCGTTTTTGTGTCAAATTTTGGGTAGTTTTTTCCAAAAAAAAAAAAAATTGAGTACAATCTAGAGGCAAATCCGATTTCAAAAAGTTATTGATCGAAACTTTTGGACAAGTATTTCCATACGAAAATTTGTACACAGAAAAAAAAAATAAACATCATTGTAAAAACACTAGCTTCTTTACTTCATTCAGAATCTAAAAATGGATTTTTTGGTGGATACTCGTGTACTATTATTATTATTATTATTATAGTCGATACGTCGTAGGTTAAAAATTATATACATACGTCATACGCGCGCCTTGTTACGACACTGTGTTAGAAAGGCCTGAAAATAAATTGCAGTTTGATGAGCGGCGGCGGCGGCGGTGGCGAGGCTATGAAATTGGGTCAGTCTATATAGAATAAAAATTGTGTACGCGAAAAAATTTAGCGGAACATAAATTCAAAAAAAAAATTACAATTATCGTTTTCGTGTGATAAATGTATCATTGTTGTGATCGGTGTACACAACGCGATCTAGTATGTGTGTATTATTATTATTATTATTATTATTATTATTATGTAGATAAATGGGTCACACACAATACCGCCTGTCGTGTGACAGCAGTTTAATATTATTATTATATAAATTATTATTATATTTCGACGCGACGGTTTAAAAAACACTGCTGCAATTTGAAAAAACGAGACGGCTGCGCAATATCCGAACGAATAATAATAATAATCGTTCGTCGAGACTGGAAAGTCTGCTTTTGGCGTTGTTGTAACGTTATGTGTGTATAGATTTCACCGCGCAAAGTGGTGATGAAAAACCGAATTGAAAATTTCCGGTCGCTTTTATGATAATGCGACAATAATATTATTATTATTATTATTATTATAGAAACCGTGCACATAGTGTATTATGCATAATATTATAGTGTTTGAAAACTGAGAAATGTAAAACAAATGGGGGGGGGAGGGAGAAAAAAAACCAATCGAGGTCTTATACGAGTTATCGGTTTGGACGCGGTGTCCTGCAGTCGATAGCCTTGCAGCCATCAACACTTCCTCCTCCTCTTGCACACACACACACACACACACACCTCCACCCTCCGTTCTCCCGCTCACCGTCGTCGTTTACTACAAAATCCGTGTCGGTCAACCACCAAAACACGGTTACACACGGTCGAACACGGTTAAAAATCGACACCGAATTCGGTTTTTCGTTTTTGTAAAACCATTGTGTACACCGTATCTCGCGCCCTTACGACCGAACTCTCGAATTCCACGTGAATTTCCGTCGGATCAACCTTAACCCAGTAGTATAAATACGAACAGTGCGCCAAAGAGACTGGGTGTCGCGCGCGGTTATTCTGCTTGAAAATAAATAAATAAATAAATAAAAAATATCGTTTCTACGTCGTCTGCTGCACATTGCGCTGCTCGGTTAGCGCGAAGAACGATGCCAAGAAGTCATTAAAAAGATTTAAAGAAAAAAAACAAGCGTCGCGGGACGTCCTAATTATAATTTATATTTTATATCATAGAAACTGTGGTTTTTTTTGTTTTTTTTTTACACGTCCATTGTACGCCGATGGTTTTTATTATAATAATAATTATACTCACAGATATATATATATATATATATATATGTTATAAGGATTTCCCGGAGGATTTTCATTCGGTTTGTCGTGTGTACAAGGCTATATTATAGCCGTAGCGAATAGAATATACAAGTACACGAGCGCGGATATTATTATTATTATTATGAGTATACTCGTTGAACGTATATTATACTTGCTGCAGCAGCCGCAAGAGGAGGACGTATGTTTACGAGTAAAAAAAAAAAATCATTTCAGGCCTTGGTCGGTTGTTATATCCGATCACAAAGGGGGACACATGTAGACGTCGTCGGCCACCAACCAATGATCTCTCGACTTGAAAGGTCTTCCCTCCACACACACACTTATATATTATACATATATAAATTATACTCGTGTGTACAGGTAAAATAATTGCACGCCGCAGCCTTGTGCAACGCGTCGGCGGCGAACGGCCGTCGGATTTGCATTTATATATTGTTATTACTATATTATATTATATTATTACATACGTTTCTGGCGCACAAACACGTTATGTGGGACGGCGGGGGCTTGCTGCATATTATCACGTCGTCGTCGTCGTGGCAAAAAGTCCATCCATACCAATCCGCGTTCGCCGCGAGAACGTACCCCGCAGCATTTTCGCTCGTCGTGTAAACTCGCGATCTCGAGCGCATCACATTCGCGTTTCTCGTACGCATAAATAATTTCCATTTATAATCGACTGTAGTGACTACAACACGGTTTTTTGTAATATTATTCGTAAAAACACTATTAAAGCGAATTTTATTACGTTGACACACAATCGAACCGAAAACGAGGCGATGATTAAAAATGTACACATATTGGTCGCTCGTAGTTTTGTCGATATGTCGTTTAGATGTTTCTTTTGAGTACAGATATAACGATATTATACTCAAGAAACGTCGAGAGGAACAGAAATATTTTTTTTTTCGGGGGCGGGGCTTAAATTTGCGATTCTCGCTCTTAAACGAATATACAAATTTCCTTAAATTAAATTAGCCGATCAACAGGTCAGTGTAAATAAATCCCGTGCTGAACTGCTTCAGACAATTATTATTGTAAATAATATTTATACATTTTAATATAATATATTCCTAAAATAAATATCAAATGTTATATTTGCACTGTGTATTACATATAGTCATATTTATAATCAAGTGTTTAGATATATTTATAAACGTTCGACTCGTATACCACGTTAAAACCTAACAAAATGTCACTGATCTCCATCGTTGCAACGTCATCATAATTTTGTGCTTCCGGGTGTAACCACCAATACAAAATACTAAATCTATACACCACGACGAGGGCAAATAAATTCAGAGCAAGGTATGCGATCTTAAATTTCCAGAATTCTCGCAGCCTGTCCTATATAATGTAATATATGTATGCGTATTTCTAAATCTTACTTCACACACTTAACAGCATAATATACGTTAAAGCATTACATATTATTTTATTATATAATAAAGTTATCGTTTATAAATTTGATTGCATATTTACAATCAAATTATTTACGCGAGTATCGTGTCAACGTTTTAGATTCAATACTTAAAAAAAAAAAAAAAAAAAAAATTGCCAATCCGTGTCGACATCGTTTCGCGGAACATGCAATAAATCTGTCATCGTCATCAAACGTCACATTTATTTATTATGTACCTGCGACAAAGAACTGATATTATAACAATATGGTAATATACCAGCATACAGTTTACACGCCGTAGACACACCCTTATACGTAATTTATCATTATTATTTTATTATACACCAATTTATACTTACGTATCGACAATTTATATAATATAATATTTATAATTTATAAGGCGTGTCCGTATTACCTTCTGTATAATATCCTATTTTGCTGTAGTAACCACCCGAAATTGGGTAGAAAATTCACGCGTAGCCCTCGATATTCAAAAATTGATTTAAGCTATTTCGCTGTAACTCTTAAAAATTGAAAATATTATAATACTAGTAGTTTGTATCATTTTGTTATCTCTAAAAACACTATTGTTTTAAAAATCATTACCATCTCACTTTGATGTTAAAATGTGTGTTCAATTGTTACAAGACTAACGAAGGAAAAATCGAAAAATTATACTTAAAAATTGTACATTATGTAATAAACAGTATTTTTATTTTTTCAAGACTATAATGATTATTAAAACGAACATTTTAAAATGCAAGTTTTTTACACTTTTTCGGTTAGGTGCCAACCAAGCCAAACCTTGGGAGGGGAGATATATTTTTTGCTACCCCTAAATAATCGCTCTAACGGCACGCCAATGCTTTTGACGAAAACAAATTTTTGTTCGACGGTTTTATGTCACCTTTAACCGTTTAGTTAATTAATTAAACGGTAATTAATACCGTAAAATATCGTTAATGACATTTAACGTTATTAAAATATTTAATCGATAAAAAAAATGAGATGTGCAGGTGGGGCGGTGTTTAATATAATACGTCCAGCAACACCCACAAACACGACCGTGGTACTGTATCAGACGCGTTATTTCGCACTCTCCGTCGCGATAAAACCTGTTGTTCCGCTCGCGCGTATACACGGTGCACAGAAGGGTTTGGCGCCGTTCGCGAAGGGGCTTCGGGCGGCGACGGCTGTAAAGAGACCGTAGTACACGTTTTTTTTTTTTATAAATATTCAAGTAGAATTTACGTACAAAAAATAATATAATATTTTCTCAAACGCGGTCACGCGTCCGTGACACACGTGCCGTCACCGGCGGCGGCCTCGTGTATCCGAAGCTCAACGGTTTTCGATTTATCGCCAGAAAACGATTACAATAATAACAAATTACCAACGTTGTTGATTATTATTATTACGACGTATAGCAATACTAAAAACCGACGTACGGCGCTCGAGTCTCGGCAAAAGCGTTTAATAAAACACTATTTCGCACTGTTCTGTAATGCATCATTATACAGGGTGGCGTAATCTATATGATATTCCATGATCAGAGCATCAAATAAGAATATATTATTATTATATATTTTTTTCATTTCCATTACCACTGGTGTTAAACGATTTCTGAAAAAAAAAAAAAAAAAAAAAGTTTCCATAACAATCTAAAACTATTGTTACCACTAAAAAATAATGTGCAGAATTCTCATGAAATTCGATAGGTATACGATATCATTTTCACCATTTTGGTACCACCGTGCGTGGTACTTGGCGGTGCTGAAAACAAAAAATAAAAAACAACGCGACAAACCATTTTACGGTATAATTTTGCAAAAATTAACATTTTAATATTACAACACACGGATTTGAAGTTTTGAAAATGTTTTATTTTCAGCACTACCAAACACCCACGGTGGTGTCAAAATGACGAAAATGATGTAGCATATCAAATCGTATGGAAATGTTTTATTTATTTATTTATTTTTTTTTTTTTTTGGAAATCGTTTAACACCAACAACAGTATTGTAAAAAATAGTTCTTATTCGATACACTGATCAAGGAATATCATACGGATTATTTCGTATTTCTTTCCACCCTGTACATATATATGCACGCGTTCTCCCGCGGGACGCACTACCTCGTCGGTCGGGTTATTTAGCATGTTTTTTAATTATTATTTTTTTACAACCTTACGGGCTGTCACGCGTAAGGTCGCATAACGTATATAATAATCGCGACGGTGATGAATGGATGTATACGATATATCAAAATAATATTATGTTTTTTCCCCGCGGGTCATATACACGTATACGACGTAAATAAAATTATTCCGAAAACTAAACGGATGCTCGGCATGACGTAAATTCGATCAACCCACCCTCATACTCCCACCACTCCTCTCTTAAACGGTTTGAAAAACAAAAAAATGCTGATGTATATTTCAACGAGTGACTTGCATACATTTGCATGGAAAAATCACAAGTGCGGTACCTGCACTTCACCCCCCCCCCCAAAAAAAAAAAATGGAAAATTCAGAACAACAAACCCCTCCCCCTCCAACAAATATATCCATTTTCCGAAATTCTAAAATCAATGATTTTACTTTTAATTATAATTATACATATAGTAACTGACATAAGCGAATTTTAAGAAGGACGTTTTGTGCGTTTCAGTAATTTCATAGTGTGACCCTCCCCACCCCCTCGGGTATGAGGATTGATGGAAATTCCTGTTCGAATCCGAGCCCTTGGTATTTGTTTCGTACGAGCAGTCAATTAATAGCAATCGAAAGTGTTGCAGTATTGCACAGATATGATTTATTATGTTATAACACTCATATAAAATCATAACTCATAACATAAGTGGGGCCGGTGTACGATCAACCTAGTTATTATTCTTGTATATTTTGCTCGTTCTGTTTCCCATTGAGTTTCACCGCTCCGTCGTGTCATAAACCACTGGCTGCGCATTCGAAGAAACAAGCCGGTCTGAAAACGTCCGTCTTGGCCCTCGTTAAAATATTATGTTCACATAATATATTTTTATGATTGTAAAATGAGCATTTTTATCACAGGTAATCTCCGGAACTTTTCTTTATTCGTACGGTTTTTTCTAGTGTTTTTTTTTTTCAAATGTAATTACAAGTAGGCCCATATCAGATGCTTACTGATGTAAAACGCAAAATGGTAAATATTTATTTTGAAATGACCTAAAAAAAAAAAAAAAATAGTTGTAAAAAAACTCGTCTCTCCTCACTAAAACTCGTTAACAAAATGAATCGAAAGTACAACAATGAAATCAGTTAATTTTATTAGACGTATTAGTAGTATTAATAGTTTATCAGGACTTTCGTTACTCGTTACGTATTGAAAAAAAAAAAAGCCTTCACGTATTACCTTTGTATTATATCTGCAGCAAATCAATATTTTTGAATGTGGCTTTTTTTTTGAAAATTATTTACAAGAATGTGCAGGGGTAAAATATTTTAGTTTATTAAAAATTTTAAAACATGGCAATAAAGTGAATACAATACAAAATGACATAAAATATGAGAATTCGAGTGTCCCTCCGACCCCACTGCACCTGTGACTCCTTCCCCCCCATCGCGGTAATTGTGCCGCTGAACGTGTAACAATATACATATAGTTCTTAATAACCAATAAAAACCGTTCGGTCGTCGCAATTTATAATAATAATAATATAAAATACGTTTATAGACGAAACGAGTGTACTGTTCATATCGCGTACGTTGCTATAAACCGTCGTGTAATATAATACGCGTCTTTACGTATATATTATTATTATTATTATTATTATGATTAAAACGCGACCATAGATTTTCGTTTTTTTTTTGTTTTCCGCTTGTGTGCACAAAAATTTGAACGATATAATAATCGGTTTCCACGTATATATATATAATATTTTGACTTGGGCGCGCCAATATTATATGTACCTGCACTGTCACATAATAATAATAATAATAATAATAATAATAATAATATCATGGATTCGCAGTTACCACCCGTAACGAACGTATACCTATATCAATAATAATAATTATTAGCATATTATAGGTACCTACGCTGAAAAAAAAACCGACATCCGATTATTTATTTTTTTTTTACGTTTTATTACCGTCGGTCTGGACCGGATTTTGCGAATTTCGTTTCCGAACGCACACGC
This sequence comes from Stegophylla sp. TES_Ste_2020, assembly GCA_025469315.1. Taxonomy (NCBI): domain Eukaryota; kingdom Metazoa; phylum Arthropoda; class Insecta; order Hemiptera; family Aphididae; genus Stegophylla; species Stegophylla sp. TES_Ste_2020. Next base: position 31,043 of record JAIPRM010000219.1, on the reverse strand, counting down.
GAAAATATTCGCCAACAACCGGTCTGTCGACGTACGCGAAACATTCAAGTGAGCGCGAGCGCGTACACGTGTATACGTTTTTTTTTTTTTTTTTTACAATTCACATTGTAAATGCTATGTATTCATAAAATATATTTTACTTTGTGCGTAGTGCAGCCCTCGTTATAGTATACACTGAAATACATAGGGTGATTTTTTAAGCCCCCATTTTCGGTAGTAAAAATTCAAAAATCGGAATTTTTCTTTTCGTTCAAGTCAAAATAAAAACTACCTGTGTTTTCCATAACACGTTTTTTTTTTTTTATCATGACATCTTAAGGGTGACATTAATCACAAGGCCCTACTTTAACTGCGGAATTCTACTCGGGTAATTTTTCTGTGAATTTTCACGTATTCAAATCGAAATTCGAACGAGTAGTTTTTTGAATTCTTAGTCTCTTGGATGCGCATATATTTAGTTACTTATGCAGTACGCAACAATGTATGCTCAAAACACTTAAAATCCTTAAAACTTAAATTGGAATAATATTAAAAACTGCTCGTTCGAAATTTGATTTCAACACAATAAAATTCCACAGTTAAAACAGGGAGAAAAAAAAAGGTTTTTATTTTCACAGGACATCCTTAAGGTGACCTGAAAAAAATAGTAAGATATGGAAAACATAGCTTTTATAATAACTTGAACATCCGAAAAAAATATCAAAATTTTTGCATTTATATGGCCAAAAAAACAGATGAGCACGCTTAAAAAATCATTCTGTACATAACCGAAATCAATATTTCATCGAATTCCAAATTTTTGTAGACTTTATCAGGCCTGCCTAACCTAACTTAACCACGCCCGGGCCTGTTAGAATATTATGCTGCAGTACATACATTAAAATGTCTTACACAAGTGTGGAGTAAAAAATACACGACCGTGCGCGTAAATTTACTACTTATTTGGGAAGCGAGCCAAGCAGTTACTTTAACACTATTGATGTGCTGTCTGTTTTATCGATATTATATAACAATAAAAAAAAAAAAAAAAAAGAAAAGAAAAGAAAAAAAAAACGTTTCTAAAATATAACGCAACTGTTGAACAATAACCATCAAACCATGGCTAAAGGTAACTGAAATGTTTTATTTTTACTTAACAATCGCAACACAGGTACTATTTTAAGAAATGTTAAAAGTGTTTTAAAAATGAAGGATTTCAATATTGATTACCTTTTACACCTACTGTCTATTTTTAATTTTTCTCGTTCCATTATTTTCTCTTATTGTGAAGGTTTAAAAAAAAACCCTAATGGGATTTGGAGATACCATTATGTGTAGGAGTGAAAATAATTTAAAAACTCTGGTGAGACTTGGCGGGTAAAATTTCAAAGAAACGATAAATAATTTCTTCGATAAAACAATAATTGTGAGTGGAGCTTCAACTTATACCACAAAACGATTTTACTTAAAAACTATAAAGTTTATTATAATTACGAAAAAAATTATTTCTTACTCAGTCACTTGTATATCACACTATTGACTGAGAACAGGAAAAAAAAATGTTTAAAAATTTTCTTTTACCGAAATATTTTCAATATTATTGTACATGTATGTATAAATTTTCATATAGTTAGGATTAAAAAAAAGTTAATAAACCGTTTTTGTCAAATTTTGAGTAGTTTTTCCCAAAATTTTGGAGAAACTGTTGAGAATTTCGAAAAATGACCTCTCAATGGTGCCGACATGAGTATCAAAGTTGCTGGTCGAAACTTTTGGACAGTAAAAAAATAATCATCGTTGTAAAAACACTATTTTTTTTTTTTGCTCACTCAGAATTTGAAAAATAGCATTTGGGTTAAATGTCATGACATAGATATTTTGACTACCTTGCATAAAATTATATCTCTATAATATTCATACAGGATGTTTTTCGAAGAATCTTAGCCAAGACGAAACTCAAATAATATTATATATATATTCAAAACATTAATTGCAAATCCGTATACGATTGATTTTGATTTTTTCATTTAAGAAATCGACACAATTTTTGTATTTCTGTGAGCATTTTTGATTCGTTCTTAGACTGAGTTTATAGACTACTGGCGATAAAAACATTGAATATTCTATGTGATTTTATTCCTAACCAAAAACTATTTGTAATAACTTTTGTACTTTTTGTTAGTGAAGCAATATTAAGCAACACTGTACACCCTGTACGCCATACAGCAGTGTTTCCCAAAGTGGGCGATAATGATTGAGCGTACAAACTCGATTGAGAGGCATTATAAAAGTTAGCAGTGACTGTTTCAATGTGAATTCTCATTCTACAGTCACATCGTAGTAATGTTGTACGAATTATTAAATATATGTGGGTAATTAAATTAATTTGTCAATGCATAGGTACTTATAAATTGGTAAATGGTAATCATACTTAATAAAATAAATACACATTTTTTATGATTTATTACTTAGGTGTCTGGCCAGAATTATCATATTAACGCTGGTGGTAACTTTGTTCGGCCTCAAAAATATGTAGACCAAAAGTAGGCGATTTAAAAAAAAAATAATAATAACTTGATTGGAGTGGGGTGGGAGATTTTAAAACACCGAAAGGGGCGTTACGTGAAAAAAGTTTGGGAAACGTTGTCGTCCAGTATAATAATATTATTACAAACGTTACGTACCTGTATGAAAATTATGTAGTCCGTGTGGCCGGCCGAAAGCGAATAACGGTGCGTAGCACTTTCCCGCCGCCATCGCCATCGCCATCGCCACAGTAATCGTTCATAGCGCGGTGTGATAAATTAATTTTTTTCAACCATTTTTTCTCAGCACCGATCGCGAAGTTTGCAACGACTACATTAGTTATATATTGCAAAATCTTCATAATTTTTATGTACATATATATTTTTTTTTCCTGTAAAAATAACGCTCAGTCAATTATAAATTATAATAATAGACCGTTTGTTTTAGCGCGAGTATTTCTTATCTTTTTTACCGACATTTTTTGATAGGGTAAAATATAATATTATATTTTTACTTTAACAAATATTTTTGAACGTGTAAAATTGCGTTTGATGTTCTTGATCGTAAATAAATTGGACCCATAATATGCTCCGCTGCTGTAATTGCAAATGAGTCCCTCGCATTATTGCAATATACTCGTATACGTTTGAAGGTTAGATTAGAAAAAAATCGTCACTGCAATAATTTTCTTCGTAATTTTTGCTGAGCATTTTGTTAGTTGCTATATGACGAACCTAAGTAGGTTTTTGAGAAGATTTCCAATTGCTTAAAATCGATCATACTTCCTGCACACGTGACTGACCACATTGAATAGGACTGCAAGGAGCCTAAAAATGGATGCAGTCGCCTAATTTTTCTTAAGAATTTGTTGTTCTTAAGCAAATTTCTACAAATCTATCTCGCTTGATTTGCCGTATAAATTTGTTTGTCTTCTTTTTGCACTCTGAACCGTCACTGAGACCCCCCCCCCCGTGCACTCGGCGAATTCGTGTCTAGCGATTTAAATGAAATAATTCCATTTGATTTTGCACAATATTCTATTTAGGAACACGCATTGTTTTTTTTTGGTTACTGTACTCCGTAGTGTCAACATTGATCGCGTTACCGAATTCGTTTTATTATTAAAAAAAAAAAACAAAACAAACAATAATTCGACCCCTACTGCCAGTAATATCGTATCAGATTACGTTAGGTTAATTCGGAACTTTTAGAAATGATCCTGCGATTTGAATTTTTCAAACTTTTCGCTCCTCTCAGATATTTGTTAGGTAGATTGTGTAATATAAATATACGCGTTTCACTTCATCCCAGTGTGTATCTAGATTTGTATATAAAATTTTGATTATATTTATATTCTATTAAATTTCAAAGATGACGCATCATTATAATAATAATATGCTGCTTACCTTTGGGCAATATTTTAATTATTATTCCGTTAATTGAAAAAAAAATGATAATGCCTACATCTGCAATGACGAAGCCGTTATTTATATAAGTCTCTTGAATCAACGTATATATTGGGTTCGCAGGTGTGCCACCATTATTGTCGAGTATTCCATTATGCCCGTGTACAAGATACGCCTTTTAAATATTGTCAAGTCGAGCTGAATGTATACCTCATGTGCGTGTGTGTGTTTACGAGGTGCATTTGAAGGCATAGGTATATATATTATTTTTGTTTTTTTGCCCGTATGACGTACGCAATTCAATATTTTATACTTGAATAATGCGTACATCACAGCATTATATATAGCAGCACACTATAGTGTAACTGAAGTCTTGTACATGACGTTTAGTGTAATATTAGGCAGTGGCGTTCTCAGAATATTTCAATGGGGGGGGGGGGCGGGGAGAGAGAAAAAAATTTACAAAGTAAATAACAGTAGTATCATCTCACAATTATTCTAAAAATATAATAATTATATATAATCGATTCAAATCGTTTTTATTAAAACTGTAAATATTTTATAATGACAATGACAGTTCCAAATTAAAGTATCGATTTTTCTGGATTTTTAATTGGATAAATTTAGTACATCTTCAAGATTAATAGTCGTCACTTCTCTTCATATAATTAAATATTAAATAAATAATTAATTAAATAAATAATCAGACGTAGATAGTTATAATAAATCAACTATTTCTCGTTATTAATTAATAATCATGTCATTATAATGTCTCAAAAACGTTATTATTGAAAAAAAAATCTAATGCTCGACAGTCTTATTTTCACCATGCCAAGTTTTTTTCTAAAAAATTGACCGAATATATATCTAGTTTTTGACCATTTTAGTTTTAAGTTTCTTGCATTTCGCTATTGCTCAGCCCATACTGAATCTAAACCATAGCAAATTTGTACAAATATTTCAATTAAGTGATAATTCTAAACTCAATAGCTCATAAAACCTTAAAATAAGTTTAAAAAAAAATATAATATGTACCTCTAAACTCAGCTAATTTCTTCATCAACTAATTTTGAAAAATATCGTAGTTCAAATTAATAAGCAAAATATTATGTGACACTCATTTGACAAGCACACAGAACCTATTGTAACCTATTGTCAAGGTATAAAAATTTAAAATACATAAGTAAAGTACTACACAGATCACAAAATCAGCAGAAGGTAGTGTACGGAAGTGTAGTTACCCAATTATTGTTTTTATCAAAAACAGAGAAAACGAATAGGTATAATACCAAAATGTATTAAGAAAAAAAAAGCTTTGGAGGGGATACATCCCCCGTATCCCCCCTCTGATACTAGGTATATATAAATCCTGCATTCTAATAGGCGGATAAACTATAAAGACATTTTTAATATTTGAAAATAATAGTATTGTTGAAAGATAGTCATTATTATAATACATAATATTATTAAGTACCCATGTTTTAAATCATTGGAACAGCAAAAATAAAATAAATATAAGTACTACACACAGGCGTACAGTCTGCAAACTAATGCGTATTTGATATATGATTTAATAATTATATACATATGTATATGTATATACCTGTTATTCGTTATGATGTCATTTAAAAGTTTTAATTATTATTACCGACACGCGAACAAATGGTGTTTTTGTAATTGTGCTCTACTGTTACATATACCTTTATAGACAGCACTTACTATTATTTATTACGTTTTCGCCACGCAGCAGCTGCAAAACGTTTTAACATGTTGTTTTACAAAATTAACGTTTCTGTTTATTTTTTCAATACGTTTGTGGTTAACGTTCAAAATGTTTGCACATTTTTTTTTATTTACTTTTACATATATCTTATATGTATTCGATTATAACAGCCACTTTTATAATATCTAGAGTTAATAAAATGCATGTTTTATTTTTTTCAAACGGAACAATAAATACATCGATGCTGTTTTTTTTTTTTTTTTTAATAAATTATAAAAATTTATTCTTCGATGTGATCATAATTGCATAAGGTTAATGTCCTTTTGGAAGGCTAAATCTCAATGAACAAACACTTTAGCTTCCCCCCAAAATGTTTATCTTAATTGCGCCAATAGTTTTTTTTTTTTTTTTTTGTACCCCCTACCCCAAAACAAAGTTACTATAGAATAGGGTTGGTGCAAATCAAACTTGCCTAGGACGGCAACAAACCTAAGGTCGGCCCTGTACCTACTTAGTGCATGAAATATCTCTGTCCAGAGACATTGGAGGTTTTCAAAGGAGCTAGGAATATCAATAAATATATTTTGACGATTTTCAAATGTTTAACACTTTTATTGTGTGCATACTTAACAGAGTTTGAACTTTTTAAAAGCAACACGTATTTTCAACACCATCATGAATAGTCCGAATTTATTTAAGCCATTTTGATCTTATTGATATTAATTGAATATAATATGATATTAGAGAAACTAAGTGTGTTCACATAAAATGCTCGTGACAAAAGAAGTCAATGGGCGTTAAATGTAATACTCCTTCTCAATTTCTGAAAACACGCATAATTATTTAATATAATAATCCATTTACCAAAAATATATACCCGGAAAAAAGGACAACCATTTTTTAAAATCTAAAACCAGTCAAGTATTATCATTAAATAATTAAAATGATTTAATAAATTACTTTTAAATTATTGGTGTAGTAATATAATTTAATATTTAAAATAACAATATCGATCAAATACATTATTAATTTTATGCTCATAAACAACAGACGGCGTTCGTGCGTAGCAAAAATATATTATTCGCTCGTTATTAAAATGTCAAACTAATAAAATAAAAAAAAATAAAAAAAAATATCATTCGTTTTTATGAAAGTATCAATGAGAACATTCACTTGAAAAAAGTTGAAATTAACGATCTTACGTAGAAAATACTCGTAGACCGGAGGAAATAATGCTTCCACCTAGTATGAAATAATGGGTTCTCAAACTGGTTTTAAATTTTAAGGCGTAAATTGATCATGATAATATTTAAACTGCTTTAATGTCCACTAGAATAATTCTCAACAATCCGATCGTTTTTTTATCCATAGTTGTAATCAACCTTTTTGAATGCATTATACTCCGGAACTTCCTATAGCAGCATATAATAATATCGTAGCCTGCCAGCATACCGGCCATTTCCTTGGAATAATATTTAAAAATATGTAAATAAAACAAATTGAAATCCGTGATTTTAAATTTTCATCGGTATTTTTTTCTAAACAAACGAAACACTAGTTGCGCATAAACAGTGTGGTATAATTATATATTTTGAAAGAAAAAACACAATTGAATATTTAACATAATTAAAGAAGAAAAAAAAAATAAAACTATATTTACATACGATAAAATACTCATACGAGTATTATAAAATATTCTATCATACGGATTTACGTAATTCAGTCGTTTTACGGGTACAAGACGTTTGGTTTGGAGGTAAACTATTTTCCGTTCGTCTGTTATAATAATATTATGTATATACGTCGTGCCCACGTTATTATAACGACGGCGGGTTTGAAATAAAATAAAACATAAATTTTCCATTCCCTGGATTATCGCATTATAATATAAGATGTTCCTACCGACCCGTCCGCGACAGGTATAAACGGCTATGTAATCTCACCTCCTGGAACTACACTTTGCTCGAGTCACTATATACAACAATAATGTATATTATATATTTTAGTAGTGAATTGTGTCGTCTGCACATACCGGCAGACTGACACACACACACACACGCGTGAAATCGTATGTTACAGACCGAAAAATGTAAAAGATGACGTACAAAATGGAAAATAATAATAATAATAATATCCCAAACATTAATAACGTTTCGTTTCGGATATTATCTCTCCGGCAGACACGCATTGTAATATTTTATAATATATTATATGAAAAAAAAAAAAAAAAACGGGTTCAATGCACAACCCTTCGACGAAAAAGGGTGAATAAACACACACACACACACGTACATCGTCGGCCATCGCGTAGACGGTTTAGTATTATAATCGTCGGACGGATAACGAGAATTCGAAATCTAAACTTTATGTACTTGAATATTTTATTAAAACGTTGCGTTGTACATGCGTTAACGGGGTTAATAAATTCATTGCACTCGCGTGTATATTATTATTATTATTATCAGGGATGTGAATTTAATGCGTATAAAAGTGGCACATATTATGCATGCATTAAAACGAGAAAAAAATATGCACTAAAAATTACCGAAACACGCAAAAAACAAATGGGGGTCCTCGCTCAAACAAAAATTAAAAAATTTGTTATTTCTAATCACATTCGGACCCTATTTGTGTTTTTAATTTTTATAGATTTCAAATTTATTTACGGATTACGGATTTGTAGAAATAATTACCTGTCTTATAAGTGGGTAATAAATAAATAATTGTTACCCATTAATCAAATCATTACTAATACCTAATACTCAAGTCGCAATGTAAAGAAAAAGTAGATAATTTTGTAAGACAGGTAAGTGTAGCCAACCAGAAATATATTATTTTTACAAAAATGTTTATAAATCGTCTTCGTCGTCATTACAACGAAACCATTCGTAAACTATAAGTGCCACATTGACTACTAATAAATAGAGTAAAAATATTATTAAAATACAAAAAAAAAAAAAAAAGCATTAATACGAAAAAAATTATGAAAACATGCATTCATACGCTCTAAACCATAAAATATGTAAAATAAAATAAAATATTTGAATTATGAATAAAAGACGAAACAAGCCCTGATTATTATTATTATATCGTAGCTTAGTGCATTGTGCGTAGTGTGCGTAGTGATCCCGCGAACCATACGGTGTCGGACGGCGACGTCTCGTCCCTTCTCCCCGTCGTCGTCGCGTCCGTCTCGGCAAGCGACGCTGCCGCCGTTCGGGTATTATATTATTATGATATTATAACACTAACGTACGCGATTTCACTTTGTATAACGCATAAATTTGAATTTCGTTTCAAGCACAATTTTTTTTATACGCCAATGAAATCACGCGTTTTGAAAAAAAAAAAAAACTTATTTTTATCTCATCGTTTTTTTTCTTTCTTTTAATTCGTTCGGTTTTACTACTACTTTTTTACTACTCATATATTCGTATCGAGATAATTAAAAAAAAAAAATTTCCTCTTCAACCGCCGCGGCGTTCCGAGAAATATCGACGACATGTTTTAAAGTTTTGAATGGAAGAATGCGCGAAAAGAAACGTGCAGTGTGTGATATCCGGCAAAACCATGTACCGCCCCCCCCCCACTAATCCGCGGCCGGGTTACTTTAAAATATGTTTTTATCTCTCCACGAAAAAAAAAAAACCCGTCAGAAAAACAATAAATAAATAAATAAAATGTTTAAAAAATTTTCGGACGAAAGAATATTAATTTCTTTCTTACTATGGAATAGCGATTACCGTTTTTGGGAAAACTAAGTAGATAAAACGTTTTCGTCATGAAAATATGGTTTCGTCGGTGTTCCGGAAATTTCGTTGGATCAGGTGTAATAAAAAGCGAAAAAAAAATTCAAATTTATGCATAAAATAAATGTACGGCGAGCCGGTGAAATCGGTCGTCGTGAGGAGAGACGCTCTCCGTTAGTGCGCGGCGGCGAAGAGAAGCGGCAACGTAGCCGGGGCGACGCGACGCGACGGCTGATGGTGATCGGTGGTGGTGGTGGTGGTGCCGCGGCTGCGATGGTGATGTCGTCGGGGCTATGGTGGGGGTGCCGCCGCCGCGTCGACACCACAATAATATCTACCGTCTCGCTCGCACGGTCAGTCGCTCATGCGGAGTCGTTCGCATCGCTGCAGCTCGCCGCGTGTCTACTCGTTTGCCGCCCGTGTGCAGCGCGTGCGTGCGCATCGCTCTCTCACTCACTCTTTCCCCAACACCCCTTCTCTCTTTGTCACACACCGCGCTCCCCCGCGGCTCGTGGTCGTCTTTCTCTAACCGTTTTGTCTGCCGCCGTCCACCGTGCAGTCGCGATAGTCGCCGCAACAACAGCAGTGCATCGTCGCCGCTGACCGTTAAGGAAAGAAAAAGCGTTTTGTGGTCGTTTTTTCGTTCGGTACACGCGCTAACCATCTTTTTTTCGAATGTGCGTCGGTTGTCACCAAGTACCGTCGTCGTCGTCGTCGTCGTCGTCCGCGGCAGACGACCACAACAACCATTTGCAAAGGCCACCGCTTTGGACTCGATCCCGGAAAATGATCAGACCCACGCACCAGCCGTTCAGTTAATAACGTTGTCGCGTCGTCCCGGGGTTGTTTTCCGCGTTCCCTGTCCCCGTGTCCGTGGTGTCGGTGATTCCAGAAAAAAAAAAAAAAAACACCAGACCGAGCGACGACCGTCGTTTTTTCTTTTTTTTTTTAACTTACCGGCGTATACTTGTGCGTTTATAATACAATATAATTATTATATTATATTATTATTACCAATCATATCGCGTTTCTGACATTTTTCGGGTTTTTTTTTGTTAAATATTTCTCTTCTTCTCGGGAAAACGCCGTTGTGCCGTCGTCGAATCTTTCTCCGTTCGTGTGTGCGCGCGCGCGTGTACCCACTCCGACCGCCGACGCGGTGTGTGTTTAACCGGCGTTTTCGTTCGGTAACACATATTATAATATTATAAATAATAATATTACAATTATCATTAATATTATTCGTCGTAATAATAATACACGAGGCTGTGATAGTGAAACTAGTCGTTAAACGTAATATTACATAATATATATATATATATATATAGAATTATAATAATTATTACTATTAGGTATCAATTACTACTACTACTATTATTTATATAATACAATACAATACAATACGCGTATACCGTTGTTTTGACGACGACGTGAAAAAATAATAAAGAAAGAGAGTATAAAAAAAGAATAAATTATTTGAAAACAACAAAACACAAAACAAAAGAAAAAAAAAAAAAGTAAAGTGTTGTCAAAGACAAAAATCGTCGTCGCGAATCCTGCGGTGGTGACAGCGGCCGCGGCCGTCATGTGTTCCGCGAAAACCGTCACGTTCGGCGGCGTGGTGGCGTACCCCACCAAAACGCCGGCCGCCGCCGCCGCCGCCGGCAACATCGAGCAGACCAAAGCGCGTTTCAATTGCATCGGCACGCTTAGGGACAGCCTGAAAATGGTGGGTAGCAACGGTTCTAAATTTCTGCACGTCCGTTTGGTTCGCAGCAAGCTCAGGAAGCGCGAGGAGACGGCTGTGGCGGCCGCCACAGCGGCCGCGGCCACGGCCGTACCGGCCAACGGCGGCGCGATATCGGTGAACAACAACAGCACCGTCAACAACAACAACAACAACATCAACAATGTGGTGGACTGTCAGCTGCAGCAGGCCGTGGACGTCGCGGTCGTCACCGGCGTGTCCGCGGTGGACGTCGTCGCGGACGCACCTGTACCGTTGCCGTTCCTGTGGCAGTACTCGGCCAAGAACGCCGCGGCCAACAAGGGCAACGCCGCCGCCACCATCAACGGGTACAACTCGCCGTACAGGCTGTACAGCTCCGATCAGGTAAACGAGAGACGATAGTATTTGGCGTATTTTTACGGGGGGGGTCCGAGGGTACTGGACCCCCCCCCGTCCCCCGTCCCCCTCAGAACTAAACCGAATTCAAATCGGACAAATAGTCCTGCAACGAATTTAAGTAACAAAAAGACGTATAAAAGATATTATATGATGCAACGAAGCAAGAGGAGGGAGTTGATCTTAATAATATTGAAAAGTTATTGAATTCGGAATGGACCCTTACAAAAATAACGATCTAATATGTTGTGTAGGTACATACAGTTACCGTTTTAAAAAAATTGGATCCCCCCCCCTTGAAATTTCGAGGAATAATCCTTCAATGAATCGAAAATCTCAGTACAATTTTGTATACCCAGATAAAATTATGATAATATTATCATATTTGTGAGCCTCGGGTTTTTCCAAGAATATTTAGTATGATTTGATGAGATGAGGGGTATTTATTTTGGGATCGGAAAATTGTGCATTAATAACGGATAAATAATTTAACCAGTATTGACAAAACAATAATCAAGTAATCGGTGGTTGGTGTGGGATTTTGTGTATTTTTGAAAACTGTAATAATTTTTGCTACAGTGATATTGATATATCGGAACGTCGATAGTACCTAATTTATTTATTCTTTTAATAGTTTTATGATTTTTGATATCGGTCACTTTTTGACTTTTGTGCAGTTCCTATTTTATTATAAAAATAAAAATGAAAAATAAAAAAAAAAAACGTGCGGACGACAGCAGCGCGCCACGTGACGATTTTTCTATAAACCAGTGGGCCTCAATATTTTTATTCCTCGGCAGCAGCTGCGTCGTCCCGCTCACTGTACACGTGTACATCGTGTTTTGCGCGCCTTTACGGCCATCGGAAAACTAAATTTAAATTTTGTACCGCATAATTTCATACGTAATTTATCGTTTAGTGAAAAATCACACGAGTTCCCGCGATACAAATTACGAATGTTGTTGCGGGAAGAATATTTTACCGACCGTCGACGAGAAACTGCCACGGGGCGTGCTGCAGTCGTCCGCACGTTTTCTTGATGCGTTTAGTCTCATTTCACTGGTTTTTTTCTGTTAAGATCTGCACTTCGGTTATTGGCAAAGATCATAAAAATATGAAACGATTTTATTTGATCTGCGGTTACACAGTCTCTCATAATAATAAAATCATTATCCAAGGTCTCCACTATGTATGGTGTGATGGGGGGGAGGGTTGGGGTGGTCAAGAGTAAAACCCATTGTCCATTCGACCTGCTTGCAATTAATGATGATTATACTGGTTGTAATAAATGGTGATGTGGGTTATCTGAATTTTAACTATCAGAGCGAAATCCACCGTGTGTCTTATCACATTGTTAGAGTGAGAAAAATATAATGTGCAACAATCGAGAACAAGGATAATGATAAATACTTAGGCGTTGCACGTTGTGCACTCGTTGCACAGAAGGTTAAACGTGGTCAGACAGACGTTGGTGGCACACGGTCTGGTTTAGTAGTAGAAGTCTGGGAACAGCGGTTTTTGATGGTTATCTCATTGTGGTGACCCACAATCGATGTTTCGATATAAATGATTTCAAGGGAAACAAACATCAGCATTATATTATTATAACTTGATTTCGAATTCGTGTTTATAAAACGATTTTTGATATTGTGTACACGAGGTTATAAAAGGATTCGCTTTTGTTATTATCTCTTATTATCTCGTCTTGTATTATCATCAACATTCGAATAGTGTAGTCCACTTTGGACGACAAGACATGCGCCATGATAAAATTATGGATGTAGTAGATCCCACGGGGCTAAATAACTAGGACGTATGATCGCATCATGACGATTTAGCGTTGTGGGCTGCGCACATATTTATTTTTCCATGATTTAGCATGGAAAGGAATATTTCAGCTGCCAGTGGCGGCCATGACACCAGGTCCTGTGTATCACAAAATTGTGATCATACCTAGTTATTAAGCCGTGGTATAGATCCTTTGTAATCCTCCGCCAAAATCGATTCGAATTTTGTGTAAACAGTTATAGGTTAGGTAGTGGTTTATTCTATAATAATAGTATTTTTTTTTTTTTTAATTCTGTGTTTTTAATGCATTTCCGTAGGACACATTGGTGTGCAGTGTACCCATCGAAGAGACTGCTGAACACCGCAAGGGACTGCGGAAAAACTTGCGAGGCAAGTGGCGGAGACTGGTGCACAAAAAGCAACAGCAACAGGACGCATATAAAATACCCGCCGAATTACGGGACCAGCTCAAACAGATATACGTGTACTGATTCTATAAAATGTTTGTTATTACAAGACAATCCACAAAACCTATCAAATTTGCAATCTATTATTATTATTTTTATGTTTATTATTATTATTATTTTTTTTTCTATCAAAGGACAAAACGATATTTTATGTTTTTATAAACTATGTATAATAAATTTTCATTCCTCTTAGAGTAATTAAGTTAAATTGTATTTAATTTCACACACACTACTAATTCGAATATTGACCCATTATTTGAGTACTTCTCACTACAAAGAATTAATAACCGGGGGGGGGGAAATACAATGCAACAATTATAAAATTTTGGTTTTATTTTAGTTTTAAGATTTTGTTAGATCAGAAATTTAGTGAAAAAAATCATAACAAAAATCCTCTGGCAGTTTTATGTTAATGTAGGAAGAAATATCTGGTGCCATTATTTTTAACATCATTATAATATAATATATTATTTTTGTTTTCGATTCGTGATATAGGTATTAATTATAATTTAATTTGTATGCAACTATTAAACTAAACTTATAATAATTGTGGTAGGTAATGTACATATAGCATAGTTAAGGCCATACCTATTATAATTTTGGTAATTTTAGAAATTACTTATTAATGATGAGATTTTACTTATGTAGCAGAACTTCACGATATAATCTAGAATTTTGAAAATGATAACTGTGAGCTTCTTTTTATGGTGATAACATTTATGAAATAAAAATAAATTTAAAAGACTTGAAAAATTGTATCCCTTATTGCTCGCCAGCAAAATGTATATTTATTATCCGAAAAAAATATATGTTTTTTGACCAATTTTTATATTGAAATGTGTAATTTTTGGCAATCGAATCTGCTCAGAAACATCAAACTCATTTTATCGAAACATTTAGAAGAAAAATAATTCCTTTCTGTTTCACAGAATGGAAATTTTTTTTACAAGACATTGTGATTACTGTGTTTGTAATATCTTATATGTATGGCATTAACTGATCTTTGTGTATTCTATTCTATTTTTACCTAGTTAGTTTTTATTTTCATTTGGAAAATAATATGCGAAAATCCTCGAGACTTTTTTTTGAGTATTGAAACTACATTTGTTTTTTTTTTTTCTGTCCATTATTACCTATTAAACTGTTCAAAATTGAAAATACTTGGTTCGACATTTTTAAGTAATACTATTTGAAAATAATATTTTTGCTCATAATGTTTAATAATAATTTAGTTGTTTTGTTTTAAAAACAATATGAATAATCAATCATCAAATATGTCTCCAATTAATGATTAGTTTATTTATTTATTATATGTTGTGTACCTATGTTAAATAACTTCTGATTGGAAAGTATTGTTTGCCTCCAGTATGAGTTTTATGATTTTTTTTTTATTTTTACATAATATGTAATCAGTCTGTATACAGTTTTTAAATTTTATGTGTGACAAGCGAATTTATTTATTTTGCACGTAAGTGGTTATAAGTCGACGATCGCATAATTTTTAATTAAAAATCTGCTTGTGAAATGTAAAAAGAAAACTACTGTATTTTAAAATTTTTTCTATTGTTAAATATCTATTTATTATAGAATAATCTATTCTTAATCATGGATATAGAAATTATATTGACAAAAAATAAAAAAAAACTGAATAAACGTGTACCTTGTACATTATTTTCAATGTACTAATTTTCTGTTTTATTTATTTATTCCATATTGAATAAAACCACAAAACAATTTCAATAATAAATAATTTATCCTGATGTGTGATTCGAGGAAAAGTATATTGAAGGTACTACAGCTGTAATCAGCTGTTTAGAGTTTGTACATTAATATACTGCACACGTGATGTGTGTTCAGAGAGAAAGTCAAAGTAGGTGGACAGTTTTTAACAGTGTGTTACGGCACACTAACATGTGAAGACATATTTTATATTATTTGGAAACTCTCAGTAAGTGGCTAATTGATATTCAACAATAATAAACAGCATAAGCCTGTTGTGTGGTGTTTGTTTTGAAAAATAGTGTTAAATCGTTATTGGACTACAGTATTAAAACAGTGAGCGTAGTAGTAAACTGGTTGATAATCACCAGCACAAATAACATTACACTTTTGTTCAACAGACACATAACTATAGAGTGGAAAAATTGTCAAGTAATGACCGTGTCATTTTTGTGTGTGCGCGAGAGAAAAAAAAAAGACCTCAGTTCAAAATTTAACCTTCACAAAATGTAAGCTGTTGTCTCCGACTCGCGTGGTTAAGTAGGATTATTTTAAAAAAAAGTGTGTACTTCGCTCGTCGGGTGGGATTCTCTTGACGGGCGTATTGAATTTCAAAGAAAAGATAAATCATTTCTTCAAAAAAACCATTCTGAACGAAGGAAGTTAATAATATAAAAAATAAATTTTTCATTTCCAAAATCTTTCTCATTTTATTTTCTATCTATGTTTAAACTTTCATATAGTTCGAATCAAAAAATGATGATTTCCTAGTCGTTTTTGTCAAATTTTGAGTAGTTTTTTCTAAAAAAAATTTGAAGAATTGAGAAATTCAAAAAATGACCTCTTTAAAGTACCATCTAGAGGCAAATTCGGTTTCAAAAAGTTACTGATCGAAACTTTTGGACAAGTATTTCTATACGAAAAGTTGTACACAGAAAAAAAAAATTAGCTTCTTCACTTCGTTCAGAATCTAAAAATTAAATGTTCCGAAAAAAACATTCGCGAGTTTTTTTTTTTTTTGAGGAAGGAGGCTGATAAGAGAAGACTCGAGGATTAGTAAAAATGTTTTCGATTTTAATGAATGTAAAAACTCGTAACGAGGTGACAAGGTATAAAATATAATATCTCACACTTTAGGTTTGATAAACGTTGTGTTTGCTTTTAACGATTTAATTCATTTTTTCAGCGCTGAAAATACAGTTTTTTATCACGACAGCGTATTTATATCGTTGATTGTTTATGCATTTAAATTATCATTTTTTACCCATTGAATTATTTGTATTGATATTAATTATTGTACTTTAAATTTGACAAAAATAGTGAAATTAATTTAAATATAAAAGAGGATGGATTTATATGATTTGCAAAATAACGAACGCGAACGAATTCACAATTTGACAATGTGAACGTGAATTAATTTAGTTTTTAAAAAAGACCTTTCCTAACGGTAAAAATGTCTCTCTCTCTTGTAAACATTAAAATTTAAAATAAAATAACTGTCTCGTTGTTACAGAGTGAGTATCTCGTTAGACGTATTATTATGTTTTATAACTGTTGACACAAAAACGGGGTCACCCCTATCTATACACAGTACTGAGTACACCGAATGAAATAGAGATTATAATATAAGTATCAAAGGATAAATATATTGTTCAATCGGTTTTTCCAATAATTGTTCAACACACTCGCAACATGACACTCGCGAGTCATTGTAGCATATTATATTTGTATTTGCTTTGCCACGTGTATTTAAAATTCTAAACAACTGATACACACTGACATTCGATAATTTAAAATATTGAAATAATTTCAATACCATCCAAAACGAACCCAAATAACAATAATTGAGATAATAATATTATAATATAATATGTAATACCAAGAAATGAAATCAATTTAATAAAATAAAATGTTTATTGTTAAAATGATTTTATTTTAATAATAATTGAAAAATAAATAAATCAACAAGAGTTGGTAATGGTTTAATAAAAGCGATATTTTGCCTATTTAAATAAAATAATATCCAAACGTAAACGGTCTCAATTTCTTATCAGTTCAGGACCGCAAAATATAGTGGCCTCAATTGGATATGTCCCATCCATGTTTTTATTATCTATGGTTTGGTCGAAACGGTTAGTATTTTTCAATAAAAATCCAAACGGAAATGGTCACGTTTTGGTTAGCTCTGTCGTAAAATGTGCTTAGTGCAACTGTATCACATAATTATTGTTCCACTGTGTATAGTATAATTGGAATCGTAGAAAACAATAAAATTTGAAGGAAACTTCGTGTTTTCTTTGGTGTATCTATATGTTAGATATTTATTTTGACCGTGTGACCACCGTGTAGCCGGATACAGGAGAGGGGACAATTTGCAGCTGGGGGCCCCAAAGAGAAAGGGGTCTCGCGAAAAGACTTTTCTTTTGTTTTGTTAACTAATGCAATATGGCGGTCCTAATCGAAAAAAATTTAATTTAACAATGAATGTAAAATATAAATTATGACTTCAAAAATTGAAACGATCGTTTGGAAAGGGCGATTTCTCCGTATATTTTCAAAACTAGTTTCATACATCGTTATAGTAATATTTTATGAGAAATAATTCTCCTCGGGATCACCATTTATCCTACAATTTATTACGGACCGTTCAACGAGTGTGTTCGAAATTAACTACACGAGCAATATTATTTATGTGTATTTCTGTAATATCGACTGAAAACTGTAATTTATGAATCAAAATTGCTTGACGTGAAAAATCTTCGATGTGCAAAATCCTAGTTTTTCAGTAGGTACATTTTTGTTGTTTAAAGATCAATAAGTAGCCAGTTAAAAAAATATTATTATATTTTAAAAAATGTGTTTCAAAATGAAATGAAATCTTCATTTTTTAACTTAATTGTACTCAAAAAGAGTAATATATAAAGCTTTTTATCGAGATTTTTGTACATTTGGAAGTTTTGCTAGTGATATTTTACTCTGAAACATCACATAAGAGGTTTGTCACTAACACTCTCAGATGGATAATGAATTGTTATTTTTATTTAATATTGCAAAATTATCCAACGCAGTACATCGCTGGGTTGTTTAAGTGGATTTTAAACAGGGGCATATTTAGGATTGTTGTTCGGGGGGGGGGGTGGGCTAAAATGAAATCTGAATATACAATTCGTAATTAATGATACTATTTATCTATACGAATAGTAATTTAATTATTGCGATTGGGGGGGAGGGTAAACTACTCTTTGGAGAGGCTTAGCCCCCCTAGCCCTCCCTTAAGTACGCCCATGATTTTAGAGCTTCTTTAACACCCATCGTATGAAAAATTTTGGCATAGAATTATTTTTATAAGATATCGTCTGACAAGAAGTTACAAAGTTTCATATTTTAGATTTTTTTTTAACATAAAAACGATTTGACTACATATTTTCTCGAAAATATTATTGTTCTCTTTAAACGTGAGAACTCGAAATCAATCACGTGGTCATCGTCAAAAGGTCGATTTTGAGTTATTCGCTGTTTGGTAATTAACAGTGTCCCCGGAGAGACGTTCGTTATGTGTGTTCACACATACATTTCAGCCACTTAATTTTTTCAATTATCTCTTCGTGTATTTATTTATTTATTCAAAACCAACGTCCAAAACGATAAATTATATGTATGCTTGTTTATAAAATAATTTACAAAAGAAGCTTTTTTTTTTCAAATTATTTCACATCGGTAGTGTAAAATTAAAATATCATATCAACGTTGTTTTTGACCCATTTTATATTATTCGCGACCCGAAATTGGTTAGGTTGAGAACCGCTGTTTTTTAAGTTCAATTTTTTTTTGTTTATACTATGTGTGTGTACGCGCGAAAGGCGTCTCGAGGTAAAATTTGAAGCTCTCTAATAAATACTGGAGCCCATAAAGACACACATTTGTATTTCTGTTGCTCGATGAGAAATACGTCATTGATCTTGGGAGGGGGGAGAAAGAAGAGGGGAAGGGGGAATCATGATTTCGCTATCTTCCCGTCAATTCGTTTGCGCCGAAACGTCGTCGTCGTCGTCGTCATTTCGCCGTTCCGGAAAAACGTGTCAGGTGCGGCCTACATATTATCAATTTTATTATTAAACGAGCACCGCGGTGGTCGGGATGACGATAATACGATAAATTTTACAAAGTAGGACGACGTCGCGCGCGTTTTGCGAAATCGCCTGGACACGTGAATCAGGTCCCCTCCACCCACATGTGCCCCCCCTCCACCCCCTCGACACGACTGATCGTGTGGGGGAACGGGTGACGGACGCGCGAAACGAAATCCACTCGATTAGTCTTACGGTCTCTGCATATACATTATGATAATAATATATATATATATATATACAGGGTGTATCACAAAGATATTATGCGATTTCACATTGATGTTGCATTGAAATATGTGTACATCTTCATGATACACCCTGTATATACTGTATACACACGCAGACCTAACGTACGTGGTGTTATACACAAGTTTTGAGGCCGAACCCCTTCTCTTTGTGCACGACCTTAGGCGCATTCAGTTCGCCGGGCAGAGGTATAGGCGCGTTTGATAACCATCAACGGGGCCGTTTTGAACAAGGGCAAAAAACGGATTTAAGGGTGTGATTTATTTATATAGGTGAATTCCGGGGGTAGTTTTCGAGTCTAGACCAGCGATTCTCAAACTGAGGAGGGTATTAAATTAAAATCAAATTTAATTAAAATATGTCCGGCTTTCTTGTCTATACTTTACTTTTTTTTAAATTTATTTTTGGCACCCAAACGACCTTTTTTTTTGTAAACTGCGCCACGTTTTAAATCCAGGTCAAAAAGTGTATAATGTGTAAACTGTGCCCAACAAGTATTATTTACTAATAATGACTAATAAGTGCATTCGGTATCGGTCTGCTATATATACTAGGGTGAGCATATTTAAGAAAATAAAATACAGGACAAAAATATTTTTCATAATAGTTTTAAATAAATAAGTATTTATTACATAATATATATTTATGTTTTTGAATCGTGACAAAAGTATAATTTTTAAACTACCTATTATAGATTAAATTTAAACACATAAAAACATTATTTTGAAAAACATAAAATAACATAATGAAACTAAATTGATACTTTTTAAAATTTCTTCAAATCCTTTATTCATACATATTGTATACTTTACTTTCTAAAAAAACTTGTTAATTCATTTTACGATTATAATTGATCTAATGGTATCTTAAAGATTTCTAGATTCTAACATTATTTTATTCAATAATTTCATTTCAAAAATTTCAAAAATTTTAAATCAACAGCAAGTCAAAAAACGGGATTAATATGGGACAGACTTGAAATTTCGGGGCAAAAGCGTCCTGAGAGAAGTTTGTCTGGGCAACAGGACACAGCCAAAATAAAGGACATTCCTGTATAAAACAGGACGTATGGTCACCCTAATATATACGTCTCTTATCCCGGATATTTCTGACTCCAAAATCGACTCCGTAAGTTAGTTCATCGAGTGTTTGGTCGACTCGCTATGCTCGTTGACACCCCGCTTCGCTCCGCAATACAAAAATACCTCGGCTTGCTGTGAAACGTGGGAAGATTTTGGTTTGATAATCAGTAATTATTATCGATAAGCTAAGTAAATACTTACGTTCAAAATTTCGGTTTAAATGTGGCAACGTTGCTTATCAACGTTGTTTAGGTATATACACAATATATATGCAGAAAATAATCGGGGATTCTTTTCCTACTATGGGGATTCCTTTTTCCGGGGATTTCTATTCCGAATACCGAGGTGGGTGGGTATAGGGCTTCAGGGCTTGGTGTAGTAGAATATAGTCTGGACGCTGGTGGTAGATAACAATTTATTTTGAATAATATTGTCCAGTTGATTAAAAAAATTTTTTTTAATGAATATATTATGTATATATATTTTTTTAAACGCTTATATTAACGGGTTTCAGCTCATATTTTAGCGGTTTTTTTTTTTTTTATCATTCTATAAAATACATTTTTATTCACAAACCCTAATTATTATCATTATAATATTATATTATGTGTAATGTTAATATTTAATTATGTACCTTCGCGGTCTATTTACGAATATATACATATATATATACGAGTTCCAGTTTGCAGGAATGAATATAATATAGTAAAATTATACATATTATACACACACACACACACACATGCACGCACGCACACATGTGAGACTTAGGTATGGTAAATGTGTGTGGCGAACGACCGCGGCGGCGGCGGCGGCGTCAGCACTACCTACCGGGGAAATAACGGTCAATGGTTCTTTGTTCGACCGTGGTGATGGCGGCGGCGGTGACTACTAGGCGCACCCGGCGTACCCATAACGGCCGTAACACACAATAATATTATAATATAAAATGAACACAAAAAAATTTATAGCTGTGTGCAGTGTAGTTGTGGCAAGTGATATATTTGAAAACGATTGTAGGCAAATCACTGTTTTCGCGTGTAACCGAATTATTTTATGGATGAGGAGGCAAAACGTCGGCGTCGTGCGCCACATTTTACCCGATCGTAACTCGTATTACGATTTACAATGGTTCAGGGACGTGTTATTTGTGCGAACGGATGCATCCCCTCTTTGGGTACGAGACAAATTTACAAAATTAACACAATGCCCCGAACAACGGTCGAAGAGTAAACAGGTGCCTTTAAAACTTATTGTTTAACATTTTAGCGGAGAGCGAAAGCGTGTGGTTTTGCAATAGATGTTATTATCATTTTTTTTTTCTTCTGAAAACACCTTGTAAAATGGAGGAAAACGTGCTCGGATCAGTGCGAACGATTTCGGTATGAAATTCTGATTCAATGATACTTAAATGGAGAGGTCATGTTCCTATTCTCAAAAGTTTTTCAAAAACAAGTTTAAACCGCCGAAAATCTATGTGCAAAACTGATATTTTCTACGTGAAATAACCGAATTAAAATGCTCGACATAAAAAATTCAATTTGAATTACCTACTACTCAATATTTTTTTTTCATCAGAAATTTTTATTTAAATATAAAAAAAAAATGTTCGTAAATATCGGCTTGGCTTTTTCAAAGGGGAGGGTGTAATCCCCAAACCCTTACCACCCCTGCTTAGTGTTCTCCACTGCACATTATAATTACACAGATATTAAAACAAAAATGATTACAAACACAAAGGTGACATTTTTGTGTAGATTGGTGACATTACCTTAAATAAAATACCCAAACTGCTTTTGAAATTCTTGAAAAGAGGTTTCCCCCTCCAAACAAAAAAAAAGTAGCCACGCTGGTGGTAATAATTTTGAATGGCCTTCCAAAATGTTTGCATCGACTTAAAAAAAAACTGAAATGAAGCCCCGTCCCTTATTCGTCTCGTTTCTTTCATTTTACCTAGGTAAGGGGTAGGTAAGGGTAGGCGTTTTTGTCAAATTTTGGGTAGTTTTACCCAAGTTTTGAAAAAACTATGGAGAATTTCAAAAAATGATGACTTAAAAATACCATCTAGTGGCGAATTTTAATTGAAAAAGTTGCTGATCGAAACTTTCGAACAAGTATTTCCATATGAAAAAGTGATCACCATGATCACAACAAATCAAAATTTTAATATAACAAATATGGTAAAATATATTATGTGTATGATATATATATTTATATACAATAAAGCATTTATAGAAAATAAATTGAACTTTTAGCTAATTCTAAATGGTTCTTATTTGAATAATGAATTAAATATAACATAATTTTAGTAAAATATAATTTATTAAACAAAATCTAACAAATTTATAATTAGATCGGTGGAGTTTCGAGATATTGGTAATGATGAAAAT
The DNA here is from genome assembly GCA_025469315.1 of Stegophylla sp. TES_Ste_2020. Taxonomy (NCBI): domain Eukaryota; kingdom Metazoa; phylum Arthropoda; class Insecta; order Hemiptera; family Aphididae; genus Stegophylla; species Stegophylla sp. TES_Ste_2020. The sequence continues at coordinate 7,716 of JAIPRM010000219.1, read as the reverse complement.
CTTTATAATCTTGAAGTAAAATTATCTTTGAAATTCAGTACATTCACCGAATCCATCCGATGAGCGAAAAATACCCACGGTGCGTAGTATGTACGGGTTTTTTTGTTTATGTTTTCTAGTCAATGTTTAAAATAATTATTTACAAGTAATTTTTTCAGTCAAAATTAACCGTATTTCGTTCGTTGAAGTTGATTGACGTCAATGATTGACGGCTAATAAATTATTGATACGGTAATATGAGGTGACAACAAGTGTCATTTAAAATCGGTGGGAGAGACAGAGTATCCTTTCCATTTTTTTTAAATATTTTAACCCACTAATTCTTCAAAAAGCCTTTTTTTTAAAGCTATTTTAGCCATTTCAAAATGAGACATTACAATTTTTCTGGAACGCTAATTTTTTTTATGCTTGTGTTTGTCTTCTGTTTTTTTTTTGTTTTTTTTTATCCAATTCAAGCAGGTACGAACCCGACATCGGCTTGTGTTCGAAATGACAATAAATAATAACACTAATAACGGTTTTATCCTGTTGTGTGACAGTCAACTGTCATGTTTAAGGACAAGCTCGAGTTGGATCCCAGAATTAAAAAATAGCATAAATTGGGTCCGGACGTATTTTATGGAGTACATGAATTGGGTCCGAAGTATTTTATGGAGTACATGAGTTGGGTCTAGCCTATTAACGTTACTTAGGAGACATCACTTGGAGGTTGGATAGAATGTCTTTCAAAAATTTTGTTTTTTGTTACGTCATGGTAAAACGGTCTGATGTAAAAATTATTATTAAACTATTATTAAAACTAGTTTAATTTTAATTTAAAATATTGTGTTTTTTCTTTTTATCATAAATATTTGTATTTTAATAGTGTTTTATTATACATTAATAGTTTATTCTAGGGAATATATTTTATTTAAAAGATACGTCTTTTACAAAATTTAACCGGGTCGATTCTCCACTAGTAAATAAAAACATCTTTTCTCTTAAAATTTTTTCTTTTTCTACTGTTTTTTCGATTGGCTGTGTAGCTGAGCTTTAAAGTGATACGTATAAATTTCATTCTGAATTTCAAGTAAAATTTCTATTAATCTCGTTCTAATATCTCGGGACCCAACTTGCGTGCTCCATTAAATTACCGCGGACCCAACTCGTGTTTATTTTAAGGGATCAAATATCTCGGGACCCAACTCGCGTTTTCCCTAAAACGATACACTTATGTTATGTGTGTAGAATTTTAAAGAAACGATAAATCATTTCTTCAATAATGTGATTCTGAACGAAATATAGTAATAATATAAAGAAAAATAATAGGTCATAATTTTCAACACACTCACCAAGAGTATCTGACCCGAAAAGAGATAAGAATACCCGTGATCAGTGGAAAATATGCCCAGCTTTCTATTTTATCTTTTACTTTATGTACCTACTCAAATTGACTTTTTTTAAATTCTGAACAAACTGGTTTTTACAGTGATTTTTATTTTTTTTCTGTAAACACTTTTTCGTATTGAAACACTTGTCCAAAAGTCTCGACCAGCAACTTTTTGAAACCGGATTTGCCACTAGATGGTCAATTTTCTAAAAAAAGCGTAACGATAAATTGCTGGAAATTTGAGAGAAAAACGGTAAAATATGAATAAATAAACCAAATTTAGTTATATATTTTAATGTGAAGAAGTGTTGAGAAAATTTTTATTCACAATTTAAAAAAATGTATTAAATCAACAAACCAAAATAAAATTTCAACCTAAATAATATAAAGACACAGAACTGTTATGTGATAAAGATGCAGTATACATACACAATCATCGTAATAATTAATATTAACATATTAATATTATATTCAAGTGTAGTCGTCTAATATATCTTTATTAGTTTACATATTATTATGGATTATGGTCGACACTTGTTAAGGGATATCGTGCTTATTGCTTTCCACATAGTATTTCATATAATCATAATATTGTTATTCTATTGAATTTATAATGATTGTATTCAACCATCACAAAACATACAATAAAAATAGTATAAATTACCCAGGATAAAAGGAAAGAGGTAATTTTTTAAGTTCTCTAAAATGTTCAACTCTAAAAATATTTAAAAAAAAAATGTAATTTCTTTGGTATGTTTTTTCGCCGGAATGATCGGTTACCGTAAATAGTGAGTACTACACTATTAAGTGACGAAAACGCTAAGGGCCCAAAATGGAAATGGCCCCCTAGATAACCGTCATTGTAGTACTCACTTTTTTGAACCAAGTAGTGTGATGTCCAGTGTTCCAGGAGCGCGCGAGCCCCCTCTGTTTAGATTTACCTACTGTGTATACTATTGAATTCGGTTTTTCAAAAAAACAATGAAAAATGTGTTGTCTTAAATGCATGCATGTTCTTTAATTGTGTTCCGACTCGATTTCTACGGTATATTTTATTTATTGTCGACATCTAAAAATAAACGTGGCATCGAATGTCTCAGGCCTTATTATAGCTCGGTGTAATCAACATCTATTGTGCAATACCCTGGTATAGGATCCTTTTATATATTATTTTATTTTTTGTTCTTTAATCCGAATGTTTGAAAGGCGTTTATTAAATTGAATTAGAATTTTTAAACCGCGATATCATATTAGTTAACTTTATTAATCATCAACCGAGTGCCGGTAATTCCCCCCCCCCAAAAAAAAAAAAAAGTTTAAGCTTTAAGTTAATAAAAGGTTGATTACAAGCAAAAAAAAGGATTATTCATAAATATAGTTAGTTAATATAAGTATTGTTTCAAAGGTACGTATCGCCAAAAAATATTTTATGGGAAAAAAAAGCTAAAGGAAAATATCTACAAGGAAATGAAGTCTAATATAAATAATAAATAAAGCTGAAATTCTAATGAAAAATATAGTAGTTTTTTCTTTAGAGCGTAGTGTTTATTATTTTATGAAAAGATTATAATATGTCATGCGCACGTCACATTAAAATTATAAAATTTATAAATATCAAGTAACACAATATATTATGGTAAACAACCATTGCGTTTGCAGTATATTCTTACTCGGTACTAAGCTCTAAAGCAAACATTTTTAAATTTTTTTGGTTGTTTGTTTATAAATGAGTTCTTTCACTTTTAGTATTTCGCAATGCTCGTTTTATTATTTCTTCATTGTAAATTAAGTACTCTGTCAATACTCCTCGAGCAAATATCTCCATAGGTTATTTAAAATCCCTATTTTTACTATCATTTACACGTCATTATCTACACATTTTGGCTTTTGCTACATTTATCTCATGTAAATCTGCCAGGCGGCTATGATTTATCTGAACGCTTGGGTTGGCAATTTCAAAGTTTCTACTCAGAATAACATTACAATTAAAATTTTAAAATGATAGCTTTAACTCACTTCTGTATAAAACTTATAAACTAATAACTTATAAAACTATAAAATTGTAGTTTTTCCGTCTAAAATTTCATCACATATGTGTTTTGTTATTGAAATCATTTTAGTTTTACATTTTTTTTTTTTTTTTATTATACCTTAATATTAATTAATCGCCTTTAAGCCTAAATTACATGAATCAAGTGCGAATGAAAGCGATAAAAGATTAAGTGTGGCTTAATTATTTATTAGCTTCTAACCTTAAACCCAATATAAATTTATATCACTGTTGACTTTTACTTTATTCTTTATGGCGTTCGATAATATTTTTTCGAATTTCATTTGATTACAATATTATTATTAATAGTTAACTGTACTAATATACTTTCTCATTATGATCAGTGAGTATTTATTTAAATTACTCCTCGTGTTTAGTCCTTATTTTAATATTAGTCTTATTTATGAAAATTTTAATTATTTCCTAAGAGAAATACAATACGAGTATTATGCACAGGTAAATGTCAACTGATTTGTCGTTTTACCGATGTCAAGTAGATTGAAATTAGCATTTTAATAATTCGAGGTAACCTATCTCGGGATTTAGACCTAGAAATTTCATATCATCGCTTGCACTCCTTACTCGGCGGAAAAATCTTGGACCTGCGCTTCTCCTCTCATACCATGCATGACCATATAAATAATATAAATATAAATCATATAAATAAGATTGCTCAGAAATGGTATTTTAAAAACCTATCAGGGACCTCAATTTTCCAGGAGAAAAACAATCGGTACTGAGGTATACTTTAAACCAGTGGTTCCTAACCTTTTCTATTCTATGCCTCCTTTTGTAGATTTTCAAAACTCTCTTGCCTCCCCTCTTCTATAAATGAAAAAAATTTATCACCTTTTTTGTATACTTTACAAATAAACTTCACAATATTCGGAATGATAACTTTTATTTATTGATGATAATAATTATAATATATGAATAACAGTAAATGATATAACGGATTAATCAATGAATATGAATAATTGTAGAAATAAATTAGTATAAAATAATAATAATAAGTTATGTTAAGCGACTAAACACCGATTACCATCTTTATAAATGTTATCGATACCCAATAACGGTCGTTATTAATTTAAAATTTTTCTCTACACTAATTAAAAATTTTACTTTGTGATGACTGCTTGCGCCTCCCCAGCAATTTGCTCACGCATCCCTAGCGGGGCGTGCCCCCTGATTGGGAAACACGGTGGCGGTGTTCGGCGACGATCGTTGTGCTCTCGTGTTATATTCAAATCTATTTACATAATTGTATATATTATTATATTGCATTTTTTCCACAATAAATGTTATTAACATTAATTAAATTTCATGTATCGTATTGCTCAATTTTATTTTCATAAAAATTTCGATTAATTTAATACATTTTATGTTATATCTGTCCACTAGCAGAGGAGGCTAAGCTAATTAAGTTTCCTCCCCTTTGTCCGTATTATATTTTATTAAAGTTAAGCGCCACGTCTTTTTTATTTTTTTTGTAATATTTTGATTTGACATTTTCACTGTCCAATGAAGTGATTCGCAAGAACAATTTGTCATTCCGAAAATTGATTTTAAATTTTGCGCACAGTTATTGATTTTCGGGTTTTTTAAAATAGAGACATGCTGACAAAAATCCACAACAGAGCGACAATATTCTATTTGAAATTTTCAAAACTATTGCAATACGATTATTGGTACCAGACATCCGTTTTCGATGACATTAAACACTAAAAATGAACTCAAAAGACATTTTTGGCTCTCGACATAATTTTATGCGGCTCGTGAGCATATTCGTGTTGGCCACCCCTGATCTATATTTTACTATTATAAAATTATATTATACTTAAGTGTCCGCGTTCTGCAATTTTTATTTCTACCCGACTGCAAAAACAGTGGCCATGTTTCGAATATTTTGAAACAAAGAACCGTACAATGGCAGTATATAATATTATTATCGTTTATTCCTTTTTTGCGGCGTCCTCGTGCGCGCATCACTAGCACACACAATATCCTCTTCACGACCGTTTAGTTTAGGACGAACGCCGCCGCCACGAGGTCACACGCGCGAGAGTGAATAGCAATTTAGAGATTCGGGGTAATTACTAATTGTACAAGACGTGCGCGTAAAGGATGTACGGCCATTAATAATTAATATCCAATTATTATTTGAACGCACGACGCGACGAGGCTGTTCCAGTAATATAGCTATGGCGAACTGCGGTTTATAACAAACTATAATTATTAATGCAAGCCTACGAGTTCTTGGCACATCATTAGAGGGATCAGGGGCGTCTATCGAAATCTAAAGGGGTGATAAACACGAGCTCGGTCGCGTATTCCCCGTTCGGCGAAAGGCGCGGTGACCTCCAGCATATCATAATAAAAGGTCTCAAATTTCATCACTGGATCTTTTTAATGAAATTTCACCGTACTCAGAGTGAGTTAAAACTGTATACTATATATATAGTCGTACAAAGTATAATGTGTTCTTAAAATAAAATATCTGGTTTTTATATTAATTCATAAAAGAAATCCGAAACTCGTATATATAATAATCGACCAACTCGCATCAATATTATAATGTTGGAAAATATAATAATATGTAATATATACACACATAGAAATCAGTTTATTTTCACCGAATGATTAGTTTCTTGTATTTTATATAATTGATAAAAATTAAATTTTCATTTTTAAAACTTTGCGAGTTTGTTGTTTCCGTTCAAACAAATTATTCATACGAAATTATTGCATTGTTCTTGTTTGGAAGAACTTGTCAAAATTAAATTCAAGATGATTATCGTATAGTAAATATTTATATTCAGAAAATGTTGTTTCTTAATACACCGAAGTAATCGGAGAAAATTTTAAAAGAGACAAATCTTCTTCTTGGTAAACAATGAAAAATATCGTTTGATATTAGCTTTTTTATAGTTTTTTTTTTTTTTTCAGCTGGTGTGAAATGAGTAAAAATGATTAAAAATATCAAAAATTGACCTATAAATGACCGAAAATATCAGAAAAAATTTTGAAAAATTACCTAATAAGTAAAAAAATGCAAAATTAAAATTAGTTATTTGGATTCACATGCTATCAAAACACATTTTTTGCTGGACTTTTTTGCTTCGTCTACAGTTTCAAAAAGAAAATGCGAAATACATCAACTTTCTAACCCTAATAATAAATATAGAAAACATAAGGCTCCTTCGCTCCTCTCAGAATCCAAAATATTATACTATCCATATATTATAATAATAGTAAATATCGATTTTTTTTCTAAAAACATGCGTTAACCGAAAATAACCGGTACTTTTTACAATTTTTAGAAAATCGGAACCGGAACCATTTATTAACCAAAACCGAAACCGGAGCTGAAAATCCCAATAAGTTCCAGTCCCGGCTGACAACGGTAGTTTTTCACTTTTGACTTTGCTCCCTCCTCTACTGGGTTAATTTCTAACCTTGTTCATAGTACACATTTAAATAATTAAGCTGGTGAACACTATTTGTTTATGAAAGACCAGTAAAAACGTATAGGTATATTTTAAACGAATTAATTAGGTACTATTAACAATTTAATACCCGATAATTTGTTTTTGTCGACAGGCCGCAGGGCTTTGAATGCGCGAGACTGTGTCTGTGCCATAGCACAGCTTAGCACTCCCTCTCCAAGCCGACCTTGTTTTGGTAAATATTCAACAAGTAATAACAACTGAAATTTCATCACTTTGCTGTATGTGAATGTACAAGATGATATAATAAACGGTGACTGATGAGTATATTATACGTTTAATCAGCGACTTTTAACAAAATCCTAAACAACAGATAATTTAGATTATTTAAAAAAGCCGAGTATACTTCGCACTATGGGTGAATGTTTTTCACTCTTTGAGTTGAATACTTGGTATAGGACGTGGTAGTAGTGCAATCAGAATTTTTTCAAAGGGAATGGGGGGTCCTTACTTGTTTGATTATGGACATTTAAACTGAAAAAAGCCGGACATACTTCGCATGACGGGTGTATTTAATTTTAAAGAAACGATAAATCATTTCTTCAATAAAACGATTCTGAACGAAGGAAGTTAATAATATAAATAATAAATGAGATAAAAAAAATGTTAGAAAAATGTCTAAAAATTTTTTTTCACATTTTCTAAATTTTTTTGCGCAAAAATCTTTCTTATATTATTTTCTATCTATGTTTAAATTTTTGTATAGTTCGGATCAAAAAATGATGGTTTCCGAGTCGTTTTTGTCAAACTTTGGGTAGTTTTTTCAATCGAAGAATTGAGAAATTCAAAAA
>JAIPRM010000218.1:12242-70076 GCA_025469315.1 Stegophylla sp. TES_Ste_2020 | reverse complement strand
GTTTTGTACTAATCATCTTCTATGAATATGTGAAATACGGAAAAACACACTCAACAAAACAAAATAATATTAATAACAATATAATGACGTTTATAATAATATTTATTTAATAATATAGACGATTTACAAGGTTTTCGTCTGTAGCCGACGATATTCACTTACACCTAATGAATACTCAATAAATAATTTAAATTTACAATTAAATAAAAAATAAAATAAAATAAAGAGGCTCTAATTATCGTAAATTAACATTTATGCACTGTAACATATTACTTACTATAATGTTTATAGTGGCACATGTTGTCAGTCACGATTAAAAAAATACAAAATATTTGGATTGCCGGGTTTGATTCGAACCTGGCACCGTCGCGTGAAAAGGACTGCGCCACACTAACATCGTTGAACGTTGGATTGAAATAAAAGGTATTTGGTATAACAAGCGAAAATATTGAATTTTAAAAATAGAATAAAATAATTAGAAAACTATTGATAAACGTGGATTTCAATTTACACCATCGTATTCAGCGTCGAAAAATGCATAAGATGGCGGAAAAACATTACCTACCATCCTTTTGAGTGTTAATTAGAAATATTATAATAATTGGTACGTACTTTCTCCGATTTTTTTTAATACTTAAAATTTACACTAAAATATTTGCAATGCAATTTTCTATCTAGGCACCAAGTTTCAAAATAATCGGTAGGGCCAATTTTCTTTTATGTACGTTTAAGTGTGTAATTTTAGGTAAAACTAATGAATTTCGTTGAAATTCTAACTTTAAACGGATATAGAAAAAAAAAGTTGACTTGCGATTTTCGAGATTTTTTCAAGTAAATTAGAAAAATATGTAAATGAGATCATATTAAATTTTCAAGTCTTAATATCAAAAATCAAAAATTTTATTACATAAAAACTAACATAAAATGAGAAATTTCCGAAATTTTCAAAATGCTGTACTTAACTCAAAATTGATCAAATCTTTTTGAAATTTTTATGAAATGTTTTTGTGATTATTTTTAGTAGGTGGTGAAATTTTCAAGTCCCTAACTGCATTATTTTTGAAGTCATGTTAAAAAGCAATTTTCAATTTTACAGAAATTCCGGTAATTTTTGTGAATTTTCGACAGATTTCCCCCGTTTTTGGAAAAAGTATTGAGAAATTCGAAAAATGACTTCTTTAAAGTATCATCTGGATGTGATTTTGGATCTATAAAGTTACTGATTGAAACATTTGGACAAGTATTAATATACGAAAAAGTTTTTACAGAGGAAGAAAAAAGAAATAAATAAATCTCATTGTAAAAACATAAGCTTCTTCACTTCGTTCAAAACCTAAAAATTTCTGGCCGGAACTTTCAGACAAGTATTTCTCTACAATAATGTGTACACATAAAAAAGAAAATAATTATTATCATTGTAAAACTACTACGTTCTTCGCTTCGCTCTGAATCTAAAATATAATTCTTAAACAAATAATAATTATTGAGAATTTCTTATCCGTCGTGAAAGTATTCTCGGAGGAACCTGGGATGAAAATTATTCTTAAGGTTTGAGAGTGACAAAGCTATTTATACAATTTTAGCACCCCCTAAAATGTGGGTCTAGTTGCGCTGATGCGTAAGCGTTCTACCGATTAAAAAGCACCTAGGGAAATTTTGTCAAAACAAACTTGTTTCAGTTTATTTCGTTGCCCTATTTCAAAATTTTTCAAACGATATCAGTGATACCACTTGAAATTTTTCATAGGTTAGATTTAGACGTAATACGCCATCGAAAGCGAATAAATTTTATTTTGCTCTCTTGTAAAATGTATTATAAATTAGCATTTAATAGGCGTATAATAATTACCCGGCGAGTGAGCGCGACGCGGCTCGATGAAAATTGAAATCGTTCTGCGCATCCGACTGTGGCCACAGTCGTCGACGACATTGGGTTGCTCGGAAGGGTTTACTTTTTTATGGAGGTGGCGGACGGATGACTAGGCTGCGCAAACGCGGCACGCTCATTCGCCGGACAGACTACAGCAGTGCCTTTTAATTGAAAACCCACAGACAGACGGTGAGTCATTTGTATTGCAGATGAATAGCAAAAAATATATATCAAATTTTAATTACAAATACAAAAAGAAAGTTATGCTGTGTATGGTGAAACGTAAATAAAGTGATCTCCTTAACCAAAAAAAAAAAAATCTACAATATCGTTCAACGAGTCACGGCGGAAGATTGAATAAAATTATTTTTGAAATGAATAGACAATAAATAAAACTTATAAATGCATAAAATATTTTTTTTAAAAAAAAGACATATTTTACATGGAATCTGGGTAAACGATTCAAGGGTAAACGGAAAATTTTTCCCTAACGTTTTTGCCAAAACAATAAATTATTATTTCAATATCAAACAATATTATATTAAAAAAAAAAAAAATCGTTTCAGATATGATTTATGTATATGTATCGATGAATTTTATCAATAGAGATCACGTGCAAATTTTAGACTGGACCTAATGAAATATTAACTATTAAATTATGTGTTAACTTTTTGAATCATAAAATATTTTACTTTTAGAATAGCTGAGCAAAGTTAATAATATGTATTGGTTATACAATTATGTAATTTTCCTTATTTTTTTAACACTTTATCGAGCGGTAAAACTTTTCCAAAAAGTTTCGTCCGACGTAGAGCCGTGAGGTGAGTAGGTAAGTGGCAACTCAAAATACCCAGAAAAAAAGGTCATTGCGTTTTAACATTTCATTTTACACAGATTTAATTAGTAGTTAATTTTTTAAACTAATGACTTATTTTTGCTCACTTAACCTCTCCTTCTTGAATAAATCCAGTTTACGAGCGCTTGGTCCAGCAACTTTATACATTGAGAATTTCAAATTATAGGTACAAAAAAAAAAAAAAAAAATGATTTTTCCAAATACACATCATAGTTTTGCCAAGCATAAAGAAGAAATATCAACAGTTCAAAAAAAAAAAAAATCATTATAATACCTATATGCGAAACTAGATCTTCATAAAATCGATTTTATAGTTACTAAATCGTAACTGAACAAAAAATATACCTAGAGATAGAAACTTGAAATTTTCATCAGTAAACAATATTGTTATCCAAATCTGATTACATTTAACTCATTTAAGTAATTACGTTTCAGTTTATGAGTAGGTTGGTTGGTTCAATAGACGCTCGCCTAATGTTTCAACCCTAAGGTACCTATAATAACTTTTTATTACTTTTTCTTTTATTTGGACGAAAAAAAAACTGAGTGGAAATATGGAAATTAGCGCTCTTTTATACACCCAGTGGCATATTTATTCTGAAGACTTTAGACTTTCACCATAATTTTTTTTTTTCATATAATTATATTTACAAAGACTTTAAATTTAATTTATGGGAACTAATAATTTTAATGGAAATTAAAATTATCAAGGTTACAAAAAAAAAAGTTGAAAATTACGCCTAAATTTTTGAGTGGTGAATTCGTCAATAATGATTCCATCTTCACTAATATATTTCTATATTCTTACATTTCAAAATTTCTTCATTGCCACTTGGTCTTAAATATTATTATTTTCCTTTTTCGTATTAAAGAAGGAGAACGCATTCAGTGGAGTAATTGGCAACACTTACATATTGAGCACACAGAAGCGTACTTAGGGCCAAATGTTGAAAAAAACGTGTTCTTTTAAAAACGATTGCCGAGTGCGAGATGTAAACTTTCTTGATTTTTAATTTTTGAAGAATATGATAATTATTTATTTATTTATAATTGTTATGGTTATGGGTGGATTTGGAGAGGGGGGAGTAAAGGGCGTGAGGTCAGTGTCTTGGATAGGGTGTCTGGGTCGGGGTAGGGAAGTAGGTTAGGTACAGGTTCAGGGTCTTGGGTAAAGGCTCGATTACATTAGGCGAGTTTACAAGTTGCTAGTTGGCTATAATAGAAGTGGACTAGTACGATAGTTACTATCAACTTACACGCAAAACGTTCTCACTCAGTAACCAACTAGCTAGCAACTTGTAAACTCGCCCAATGAAATCAAGTCTTAAGGAGTGTGGATCTGGTTAGGGGTCGAGATCAGGGTCAATGTTGTAGTCAAGTCGGGTAGGGAAGGAGGTCCGACAGAGAGAGGTTGGGAAGAGGTGACAAGTGTATACCCTTTGAAATAATGTGAACTTTGAGAAATGTTAAGTATAAAGTATCGTCTAGAGCCGAATTTGGGTATAAAATGTGGCTGATCAAGGCATTTAGATCAAGCAAAAGTATTTACAAAACGGGGGGAGGGGGAAATAAACATCATTGTAAATTCATAAGCTTATTCATTTAGCTCAGAATCTAAAAAAATAACATTTCTGAAACATTCTGCTCAGGATCTAAATCTAAAATTAACGCACTTAATATGAAAAAAACGTTTCACTGCTATGTGACGGTAGATTTCACGAGATTTTCATGACTGTATAAAATATTATTATAATATGAATGCGTGAATGTCGAGTAGTCGTAGGTAAACTAAATATAATTACTAAAACACGCGGTCGCCATAGTACAATGCGCTGTAATTATCGCACGTTTAAAAAATAAGTACGTGTAACGTTACGAGTGTATTAATTTAAACGCGACGGTATGATTAATATAATAATAATAATAACAACATACCTGTCATTGTATTTAATTTAAGAAATCATTTTAATATCCGCGACTTTAATACAAATTTTAATAATAATGTTATGTCCGACGTCGACGGTGCGGCGCTCTGAGAGTGTTTTTTTTCCCCCCCCCGTGCTCACCGCACGGTAATTATCGTATAAAAATTGCGTCCCGTTCTTCGTGCGCCGCCCATCCGACAGCACTGCGTCCGTTTATCTCTTTCATTGACCCGCGGCATCGTGTGCGCGACGTGCGAGCTCTTCTCTCCTTTTTACCCATTCAGTAGTCGCTCAGTGTCCGTCGAGAACGTCGACACGGCATACGGTCTTGTGTAGTGTTAGCGCGTGTTCACGTGTCAGTGTATGTGTAGTGTGTATTTTTGTGTTTGTGTGTGTGTGATTGTTACGTGTGATCTTTGGGGGGCGCAAGCGCGCGCAAACATAGTTATGTTGTAGTCGTAATCACATTCTTTATTATTATTTTTTTTTTGTCATTCTTTCTTTATCGCTATCTCTTATCACATATACAAAAAAGATATGAACTGCTCATAACTCGTATACGACACTGCCAAGAAGAGTAGAGTGCAATAGAGGAAACTAGAAAAAACGATCTGTTCGATCTGAAATAATATCTGAAATAACCTACCTACAGAATATAATATATTGCATAATTCACGAAGTCATCGTTTTATGCGTATAAAAATTAAGCCTCCCGCCGATCCGACCGAGAGAAACCGTACTACCGTTTGTAGATTCTCTCTGGTCTCACACCCTCGATCATCAATCTCGGCCGTCAATGAAAACGAGACGCGCACGCCGAAATTCGTGGATTGACCGCCACTGACGTTTTGTTATGGCTGTGGTCGGCCCTAGCCGACACTCGAGGGTGTCCATGTCGCTGATGCAGGGCTCTACGAACGGTCCGGTCGGCAACCACCAGCAGGCCAGTGCTTCGCAACAATTTTTCCACGCTCAACAACAGTCTCACCACTCTGCACAATCTACCACCGCACATTCGGTCGATTATAAACCCGACAGACCTATCGGATATGGCGCGTTTGGTGTAGTTTGGTAAGATTATAATTCGTAGATCACCTATTGCTTTGGTTGGGTATGGCTGATAATGCCATTTGTGTTATTATATGGTGGACATAGTCCATAAAAAATGAGTTACTGATCACAACTCTCCTTAATAGAGACTATATTCGCTGTTTAAAAGGTTATTCATCGAAGTGACTAATCTAATGACATTTAAGATGACCTCTCCTGGTATTATTTTTCAATTGCTGGGATACATATCTACCTACTTACTTTATGTACTTTCTAAGTTGGCTTGTTTTTGTATTGGCTGTATGTAGGTACATTAGGTATAGTTTATTTTTTACATTGTGCTAATGGTACTCATTAATGTTTGAATCAAACTCTTTATGTTTAAAGTCCTGCTTATAGCCTAAAAAATTGATGCCTGTGTAACAAATATGCTTGATTTCCACGTTAATCTCTAATTAATGACTTAAGTAAACCTGTATTTATTGACTTAACAGCTTAATATTTCAATATTCAGTCAGTATCATATACCTATAATCAGACCTATAATTGTTGTTTTTATATAAACTGATATCCAATAGACGATAACATTGTGCTTTTATAAAATTCAAATATAACCTTTGCTATAAATATCAAATGAATTGTTTGATGTTCAGTTGATTAAGTACATGTATGATCAATTTAAAGTATTTCAGAGTTACTAAAATTTACTAAAATTTATTTTGAATTTAGTTAGTTTGATACCTAGTACTATGTTCAATAGTAATATAGTCTAATCTTAACATTTAGCCATAACATATTATATTTAATTATTATTAGACTACTTAGGTACCTATAGTATTATTATGAATATTTATCTTTATTGTTGATCATTAATATTAATGTTCTTAATTTATTTTTTGATTTATAACAAGCAATAATCGTTGACTAGAAGGTAGTTGACCTAAAGTATTTATGCTTAAAGTCTTACAACAAAATTATAATTTATATAAATCTTTAAATTTATCCTTATTTATCTTATTATTTCTACGTTTTTATTGCTTTCTATGAAATTTCATAAACAATTTGATAAATTTAGAGTTTATTAGATATTTCTTTGTTTTTTAAATATTTTATTAGTAAATTTTATTATGTATCTATCAAAAATAACATAGGTATACCCTCGGGTATACCTATATTAAAGTATTTTAGACGTAGGTAGATATCTAAAATTATTTTTAAAATAAATTTTGATAGGTAGGTGGTATATTAATTAGAAACAATTTAAGAGCTTAATTATAAATAAACATATTGATTCACATTTATGTAGTACTTACCTACTTATATATAAGTAAAATTAAAACAATGTCAATTTATGGAAAATTTAAGTTAGATATTGCAAAAAAAGGTCATACTTACTAACACTGAAAATTGTATGATGTCTTTGTAATTATTTGAGTATCTACTTTCCAATACCCATTATTTCACTTTATTAAAACTTATTTACCTATATAGGTACCTACATTATAACTGTGTAGCATAAACTATTTTAAAGTATGCCAAGTAATTAGGTAATGTATATGAATTAATAGTTTTAGGTAGGTACATTTTATTATAAAATATTAGATCACCTACCTACTTATGACTACCTAGGTAATGAATAAAATTTTCTGCTTTCTATTCATTCATCTCAAAACTAATTGAATTTATTATAATTCAAAGTATTAACTAATTGTTGCACTGTAATCGGTTCTTCTATGAATTAATTAAATATCTTATAAAAAAGTTTTAAGAAACTAGTTCGTTTACGATTATATGTTTTTATGTACCTACCTATTTAATGATTATTTTGACTTGGTTAGTGTACTTCAATTTCTTAAAATTTATTTGGAAGAAATTCTCGAAGAAATGTATTTATCATGTTTATAATTTAAACTTAATGTTTTTTATTTAAAAGTCATATTTTAAACTACTGTTAAAGTGCAAAGATTATAAAAAAATAATCAAAGAAAAATCTGTAATGACTAGTTTTATTATGTTTATTTATTAATTTCCATAGATAGAACAAACACAATTTACCTATTTAATAAAATAATTTTAATATTTTTGTTGACAGATGATTAAGAAATCAGAATATATTTTCCTGTCAATAATTGATTTTGAAATATTTGAAGAAACATTAACATACTAATGGTTATACATACTAATGCTTATTAATTAGCTGCTTAATTTAAATTTCCTATTTATTTTACACTGATCTAATTTTATTAAATTATTTAAAATACCTAACCTGTACACTTATTGTCTCTTAAAATTTTAGGCCGTCTAAATTTAAACCAGTTCTTGTCATTTCAGCATAAAAAATAACTATAGCCCTCCCCCAATGTTTGATATCTCTATACCTATTCAGTTATTTTAATTTAAATAAACCATTTTCCTTTTTTACTTATCAAACTATCTAAATTAAGTATTAAGTAATTTCAATAAATCAAATAATAGAAAACTGGTGTGTAGGGCTAAATCAAATACCTACATTTATACCTTAATTTATACCTGATCCTTTTTCAATTATTAAATTAATAAGTGTGCATGATATAATTGGTCTGGTAAATTATAGAAAATTCTTTTGAGAATATTTATAGTTACCTAGGTATAAGTTTTTTTTAAATATTAATAGTCAAGGTAGTTTGTATACTTTTGCAAATTAATATTTTTTGTATTTAGCTATATTTGTGTTTTAGATTCTGAGTGGAGCAAAGATGATAAACATTCATGTTATTTTTTTTTCTGTAAACTTTTTCTTATAACACTTATATTTTAAAACTTACCTAAAAGTTTCATCCAGCAACTTTATTGATCAGACATTGGCTTTTAATGATATTTCAAAAAGTTAATTATTTAAAATTTTAAATGGTTTTAAAAACAAAGAATGTTTACTTTTTTATTCAAATCTGAAATAGAAAAAGGTAAAATATGCTGTTAACTAGATTTTTGTGACTCCAAAACTATTAATAGGTACCTACTAGAAACTTGAAAATTTTGACAAAATTTGATCACTTAAGATATATTTTTTTTTACGTTTTTTCGATTTAAATTTTAAATTCTTGATATAATGAGGAGAAAATAGTTTCTCATATATATTTTATGGACCCGATTGTATTTTGATTAAAATCAGTTGAGTAAATTATTAATGTAAGACCTTTTAATTTTAAAACTACATAGTTAATCATTCTTAAGTATAATGAAATAAATAAGGATTATTTTGTTATTAAATTGTTAAATAATATGCTGAATATAAAATTGAGAATTATTGTTCTATTTCTATATAATTTAGGTATTGAAGCTTCATTCAGGATCATGTTATTAAAAACATTATTTACAGTTTCTTTAAAATTTAACATACCCACCAAAAGTATTCACCCGAAGAGCAAGGAATACCCATGGTACAATATGTGTATCATTTTTTAATTGTAAAATACTTATGAAATGAAGAAAAATAAAATTATTTTTGAATTGTATTTGCCTAATTATATTTTGCACCATTATGGATTAATTAGTAACATAACATAATATACCTATACTTTATTATTATTTTTATTATTAGGAATATATTCTATTGTATATAGATATACAAATTCTATATACAAATGTCAAGTAACAGAATAAATGTGTCATGATTGGTGAGAGTTTTATAAGTCGATGATATTTTATTTATTCAATTATAAGCATAGACATAACTAGGCGGAGGTTTAAGAGGGCTTGAGCCCCCCCTCGGTGTATTTAAAAAATTATGAAATTGTGCGTGACCACACGTTTTATCATCCAAATTTCTTGTTAAATGGTTAAAAAAAAATATGTGTATTTTAATAAAAATAAAACATTTTTTTAAAACTAAATTATAATAAATACCAAATAACTTGATAAATCTTCTGGGTAATAAAGCTAATTATTGTATGAAAATGTCTATATTCAAACAAGTGTGGACTCCCCACCCATTTGATAAAATTCTGATTACACTACTGTAACTTATAAATGTTTGCCCTTCCCCCTTCTTCCTGCGCCTCTGTATTTATAATATAATTTCATGGATAGTACCTAAGTAAAGAATGTTAAATAAATAAGTAATGCGATCCAGATTGTAATACAATTTTAGACAATTTATTTGAGAGAAATTCTTGAATTGTTTGGTTTTATGAAGAGTTTTGTATACACTAATTAGGTCGATGTTTAAGAATTTAACAAATGGAAAATAATTAAATTTAAAATTAAAATTATTAGGTATACATAATATGTAGATAAATATGTCTAGTAAGTACCTACCTACTTAGTTGTATAATCAAAATCAATGATAAAAAAAAAAAAAAAATATCCCTATTATACATAGGTATATAAAAATAAAATAAATAAATAATAAATACAAATCAATATATAGTTATTACTTATTGCACTACCTATATTATATAAAATATAAAATAAATAAATAAAACAAACTTAGCCTAGAGTGTAATAATTTATTTTTTTTTATTTCAAAAATAATCATTAGGTTAAGAAAAAATAGTCAATGAAAAAAAAAACGATCACCTATAATATGGTGTAATAGAATATTCAAATATTTTATAAAAATTATTATTCTTAAAATATTATACACATAAAAACCAAAGAAATCAGTGTGATTTAAAAAGTTACAAAAAAATAATAATAAATAAGAACTAGATTTCTTCGCTGTTCAATAATATTCAAAAGAGTTGTTTACCATTTTCCTATAGTTGTAGGATTTTTGTAGGTATAACAATTATGTCCAAGTTACGTATGATTTATAAAATGGTCGACCATGATAATACAGTCGAAGGTTACTTAATTTTAATGCTGTGAAGTACTTTAAAAATCAGCTTAACAATTGATTTTTAAAACAAAATAGTACTAAGAAATTGTAAAAAAAAATGTTCACATTATATATTCCAAAAAAAATCAATATTTTAATATTATTTTTTATCATTATTTGTTTTTAATTACTTAATTTATGTTAAATATCTGTAAAATTCTTTCAAGATTTTATGTTGAACTACATTCAATGCTAAAAAATAATAATAAAAAGCACGAGGTACCTAACTGTGTCACATAATTTCAATAATGACAAATATAAAAGATTGGTGCTATTATTTTTTTGGTAAGTAAGCACCTATTTATTAAATATTCAATCATATATGTATGTATTGAGAAAAGAACTCGTAGATTCCCGAGTAGGTTCTGTTTTAAAACTTAAAAATATTGTTTAAATATCTATTTATTTATTCTTTGTATACCAGATTAGAAGTGATGTAACTATTAAATATTGATTTATATTTTGGTGACTACACAAAAGTGTTTTTAATATATACAAGTAAATATTGAGTTCCTTTTTACTCAAGAATTGAGTTGGAAAAACAGCTAGTTTTAATATTTTATAAACACATTCGCTATAATCTTTTTTAAAGTATTCATTGTGAGTAGATTTTTCATATTGTCGTCGTAATAAATCAACAAACATTAGGACTTAATCTGAGTTTATGACCTACTAATTTAGTTGTCAGTGAAACATAATAGGTTCTTTGATTTTATGGAATAATTATAAAGAAAACAGTTCTAATTTGGTAATTTTTGAAATTTTTTTTTGTTTTAAAATCCTCAAGTCTTATTACTTTTGTCTTCACAAAAAAATAAGAAAAACTGAAAAAGTGCTCTATGTGTTTGGCATCTGGATAAAAATTATTTAACTCAAGGATAACGAGGAGCCAGATGTAGGAATTTATTGTCTGTTGAGGGATCAAACCTGTTTTCAATTTTTTTTTTCATGGGTTTGTGTTGTTTGGATGCTGTCTTGAAGAACTGTAAGGGCTGTCTGTTCTATAGTATAGTAGCAGGTGTTATTGCCTACAGCTATGCAACCTTAACAGCTGTGCACGAGGAAAAAACATCGACCAGTTATTGGATATGTCCGGACCCTTTTTAGGTACCTTCCAGCTGCGTTGGATAAAGTTCCATTGTAAAAATTCTATTTTACTTTGTTTCGTTTTACCTGGTATGCAGTTTGTTATATATGTTCCTTTGTGAATAATGAAAAAAAAATACGTAGTATGTTCTCATAAGTTTTAATGTTCAAAACCTCGTATTTAATATTGCTGTCGAGTATCGCTCAATTGCTCAATTGGCTTTGTCTGATAAAGCTATTTACAGCTATTTACCGTTGCTCATTATTTAGTTATTTTTTTAGTGTTTTATTACGTAATCACGTCATTACGTTTTCATTGTGGCCTTTTTAGGTAGGTACTCGTTTATTTACTTTGTAAGCATTTGCGATAGGTCTTCAGTTCTGTATATCTTTTATTCTTATTGGGTCTAGATAAGTGGGTGAAAAAGAAAGAAACTATACATAGTATTTTTATTTTATTGCAATTACAAACAATTGCCTTTATAATAATATTGCACAATATTTGTGTTGTATATATTAATAAGTTTATACCAGTAAGGCCTCTATCGTGACTTTTAAGGTTGCCTTGGTTTTCGTATCGGTATTCGACGATTCTAAGCTTATTCGTACTGGAATAGAGCTCCATAGATTATTGATGTTCTTTCCTATTTGAAACTACCCTCGTTATTCGTAACATTTCAAATATTATTAATTAGTGAATAATCCGACGAGAAGTTAAAATTACTTGTTTTGTCAATATATTTTCATATTGATCACAGTGTAATAGTGTAAATTTAAGCAAATACTATCTTCAAGTATTTTGTTTTAAATAACTGTAAATACATGATGGATGGATGCATTGTTTTTCAAATATTCTTTATTTCGTATTTTTGTTTTGTATTATCCTTTAATATATTTAATAATATTGAATATATATAGATATGTTTGTGTGTGTGTGTGTGTGTATTAATGTTTGGATAGTCGTGGAAATTTATTGAAAAATCATATGACATCATTTTCGACATTTTGTTATGTGTGTTTGTATTGTATGACTATATTGATATTATGTATTGTGTATCATAGTTTTGACAATTCGTTGTATTCGCATTTCTGTTGTAGCTTTCTAATATCTATAGATTGAAAGTAATAAAACCTAATGAAAATCATCAAATAACACCTCATTTAATTGTCCAATATCAGCTAAAAATTATCATTAAATTATTTAAATAGGTAATTCTATTATGGACTGCCTATATTAGGTGTATTATATAATACGTCTTATTATTTACAGCCGAGTACTGTATTATTAATTATTGAACTCTCCCTTCCCCTTCTTTCTATTTCTGTTTCTCCGTATATGTATCCATAATTTCTACATTCAAATTAATTTGAGTATAATGAAAATTATAAATAACTAAAAATTAATGAATTCAACTGTATTGAAAAAGTCTGTATGGAAATAATGTGATGCGAAACTTTTAGTTTTTGTGTAACATTTTTTTGTTGAATTATACCATGTCAAAAATGTTTAGATTTCAGATAATTAAGCGTCCAGAATGTTTATAGTTACATAGAAACCCATTTATTCTCTCCTTTAGAGCAGCTAACGCCGCAAGCCGTGTAAAAACATTTGTAGAATCAGAATATTTGTAACAAAAATGTGTATTTTCAAACGGATATGAACGACATTGCGCACACTAACTTTATCACTTAAAGATTACACATTATTACAAGATTACATTATTGTCGTGGGTCAATGTTAACGTTATCGGACCGCTACATGCCCACATTTAAGTAAGCACGCTCAATGTGCGCCATACAAAATACACAACTGCGCCTCGCCGTTAAGTTGTTCAAACCATATTTAATTTAGTGATCCGGCAGAGTAATTTATGTACTGTAGTATAGTAGGACAGACGACAGTACTACAATTGAGACTGTCGCTGCTGCTACTTTAAATGAATCGATATTTATACGTCACATGCATCCATATAGGCCTCAGTGTGCACTGTGCTTGTGTACACCGTCATTTTAAAACCAACTGTTCTCGGCCACGTCTTATTAGTTTAGGGCATGCGTTGTTAGGGTCATTGTTCATGGGGTTTTTTAATAGTAATTATTATTATGTATAAAACTTTGTATGTGTGTGTGTGTGTATGTAAGAAATTAATCTAAAGAAAGACGACACACTAGAGAAGTCTACTATAGTTCTTTACCGTGTTCGTATACGCTTGCGTCTTGTGCGCAACATAATTTCCCACGAAGAAAACCGTCATGTAACCCACACGCGAGTTAGTAATAAACAGTTTCAACCTCTTCTACATTTCTTTTATACTCGTATAACTACTTACGTGAATTTATTACTCGTTCTCGTTACGAACACTGGTTGAAAAATACTATTTAGTCCATAAATGATGATTATAATTTGTAGATTTTATAAACTCCTCAATGATTCTGATCTTAATAATTTTAATACATTTTGCTAGCCATGTTTCTGCAATGCACATAATATTATTGTGTTTTTTTTTTATAGTTCGATTTCGTTATGTGCAATGTTCATGTGTTCACTGACGAAGCCGCATTTTATAATACATACCTATTATATAATATATAAATTTGCTTATGCGGTTGAAAATATCTAACCGATGCTCCCGGTGGTCGGCTGCTGTATAAGATTGCAAGCTGCTGCGGTGTTCGAGCCACCTGCTGGATCGTGGTCGATTTCGGTTCAACCGTACAGGTGTCGCTTACTCAAAAGTATAGTAACCTTGCTACCTATAATAACGTGGAAATCGTATAAAAACGAAATAAAAATCACGTAAAACCGCTATCGGCTTGGTTAAATGTATGCGGTGAAATTCAAATATGGTATCGGTTTAATAATAACATGGTGCCGATGAGGAATGAAATGAAAGAAAGAACCGTCGAGTGTAGGAAACCGTGGTATGCGCCTATAGAACGCTCGCATAGAAATTATGATATGAATTTGCCCTTGAAACTTATACAATAAAGTATACACGTTGCAGCTGACCAAAAATAAAACTAATAAATTGAAAGAAACTAAATAATAAATATAACATGGTGGTGGTTATGTTAAAATAGTATAATTTAACAATAATTAAAATTGTGTATAGTGACATTTATGCATAACTATGTATTTAAAAACCACTGTGTATTTAGACATTTAGACAGTATAAAGTAATAAGAATAGTCCAATGTGATGGCTAGCGAACGGTATTCGGCCGGAAAACGCGTTGTCGTCTTCAATCGAGACATAGCGTTGTCTTTGTTCCACTTGGTGTTATAATATGAAACGAAAGCATAACAATGAAACCTCTACTCGATTCTACGCTTTCTTTTTCCCATCAATTGAAGCAGTAGCAGTAACAGTCAAATATCTCTCGCACACACAAAAATCAAATAACTGTGAAAAATGATAGTTAAAAAGCTGTATAATAGTTAAAAAAAAAAACAGGGGGAAACCAACCTACTCGCCATACAATAAAATGTTTTCACATTCATGATTTTGCAGTTATACCTATTGATATTTAAATAGCGAAATGTACGCTTCTTTGGTCATATTTATAAAATATATTAATATATAGGTATTTTTTATTTATTCTTTCTTTCTTGTATTTAGGTATTTGTGAACATCCCTATTGCATTGTTTTTTTATTTTTTTATTTTATTAGTAAAAGAACGGTGTAACCAAATATTTTTACCTTTAAAAACAAATTTACGTCCTATTATCCTAGGTACGTTTGGCGTGCAATAAAGGCCCGAATAAAGGTATGCTAAATCGAGGCGTTAGGATTTTCAATTTAGTTGGCTGTAGCCTGTAGAGCTGACTCTTAGGATGTAATTTTACTGTAAAACTATATCAAAGCACTGAAAATAATATTTAGGCATAGGCTTCTCGTCACTGCCTCACATATACCCATATACCCTCAATCATGTACGAAGCAAGTCCATATGTTGTAGACTTCTTCTTCAAAAGTTTATTTCGCATAATAAATTGTTGGTAGTTATATAATTATAAAAAAATTAATTATTGAGCTATACCTAATTTGCTAAGTTAGAAATTATCTTAATGTAAAATATTAAAATAAAACGAAATTTTGTATATTTAATAAAAAGTCGTGATTTTAGGCTGACCCCCTCTGAAATAAAATCCTAGCATTGCCTTCTATTTCATACCACCCTATATAGTAAGTAATCACCTATTTATTAATTAAACTATTATATAGGTAGGTATATCTAAATTTCGAAAAAATAAATTAAAATAATTTTAAATAATATTTAATATAGTAGATACCTATTATAAAACTATTATATTTTTTATATACTTTTAATCTACATAATAAAAACAATAACATAATATTGTAATAATACTTAATCTTTGTCCTTAATTGATAAATATTTCTTATTGACATTGAAATTACTGAGATCATAGTCCGAGTACAATGTACATCATACCTAAGTAAATATTTAAATAAGTAAGTTAACTGTACATTTTAAACCTATTTGTTAGTTATTAGTTATTACCAATATTTTTTTCGTGTTTTTTCTTATATATTTTGTCCGTTTTTTAATTTTCTATTCGTAATTAGACAATAGGTAATTATTATTGAAATAAATTACATGTTTAATACAAAATTACAGGACGGGCCAGGGATTTTCTAAAACAACAAAAGCCTTTATCGCTGCCACTAGATATGCCTTTTCGTATTTTCAGTGTATTATATTATTGTTTGTTAGTGGAATCTTTTGCCCAATTTTCGTTTACAAGTTATATTATCGTTGAAAACCAATTATTATACAATTGTAATTTCTCAGTAATATCCGCAGGTGGCTATCATCAAAGTGATAGATTTAATAGACATAGTATTTTGTAATAAACGGTCAGGAAGCGACCTTGACCTAAGGGAAACCGATTCGAATACGCCAAAAGAACTTTTCTGTTCAGTACGGTCTCTAGTGGATATTTGCTTCTTTGCCAAACATAATTTCTTATTCATAATCAAGATACTAGAATAGAATTATTAGTCAACCTGTAACAAGGTCATAACAATCAATGTATAGTAATAATCGTATGTCATCAACTTTGTTATCTATATTATATATTTTCTGCTTAAAAAATTGTATTTACGTAAGAAATGTATATATTTTTACAAATTATGATATTATAATGATAATAATGGTGTTTTCATTTTATTTACAGGGCTGTAACAGATCCACGTGATGGACGAAGAGTCGCATTGAAAAAGCTTCCAAATGTTTTTCAATCATTAGTCTCCTCAAAACGAGTGTTTAGAGAATTGAAAATGTTGTGTAATTTCAAACACGAAAATGTGAGAATTTTTAATAACCAGTACCTAATTTTTAATTATAAAATAATCTTAATTTCTTTTTTACTTATATTATAGGTCTTATCCGCCCTTGACATTCTGCAACCACCTCATTTAGATTTTTTTCAAGAAATGTATCCTTTTTATTGTTATAATTGATCACAGGTAGGTCAAACCATTTATGGACAATTGGGAAAATATGTCATATATTTTCCGTAATAATTATCAAGATGTGCATTATGGTTAAGTAGTAATGGGTGTTAATTTCGATGACATTAAAATCGTATAGTGGCAAAGGACTGTGCATTCCCATCCAGTTAATTCGTATTAGTCACCTAGTGTATAATAATTTTATCTATCTTGCCATTTATAAACCAGTATTTCCTGTCTCTTCTTTGTTTCTCAAGTCTTTTGTAATGGCGGGTTTATTCGCCCTGGTTTGTTGTTTAGCATCACATACATTCATGTGTACTTTTTCTGATAACTTATAAATAAGAAAGAATATTTGTGTAGGAGTTAAGTAATAAGGATAATTAATCTTGTATAAACATATATTTTCGTAACATTGGAATTATGTTTTGTCTCTACATGTATTTGTGTATGTGTATATAACTGTATATACATGATTCAGTGTTACATGGTTTAATGTTTATTGTTTCATTTGAGTAGTATACCTCGACAAATGACTGAGAGTTGTGTAAATAATGCTTAGAACAACAAAATGATATGGTGAATAATGTATGACTGAAAGCAGTCCTTTTTTACATACAATTGACAATCTCTGGCGACAGAGTTTTCTAAAATTTTTTCTGTAAAATAATACTATCAACGAGCTGCGCCTCTTTATATCTAATTAAAAATACAAAGACCTATAAACATAGTAATATATACTCGTTAAAAAAATAATCATATTTATCAAGAAAGTTAAACAATTATTTTTTCAACAATTCAAAAGTGTTGATATTGTCATTTCAAAATCATATTAGATTTATTTAAATTTTTAAGTGTTAAATATAGTAGATTCATTATTATCAATATTAAAAACAAGCGTTAAAATAATGAAATCTTCACTTATACCTACATTGTAATAAAATTATAAAATTCATTACAATCCATTGTTTTTGGGGTTTAAATTGTACAGTATCATATTTTATGTTAAAGATAGAAAAAGCATATAAATTAATCGGTAAACTTTTGTAGATCTCCATTCAATATGCTCCCTTTAATATTCTGTAATATTAGAAAAATCTGCGTTATTGTTACAACCTAAAAAAAGCGGCTATAGTGATCAGTAGACCGTTTGAAAAAAAGTGAGGGTGAAGGTCGTTCAACTCACTATTTTCCCATTGTCCTCCCTTCATACAAGTACACATTATTCCCCTTTTATTTTTTTGGTAACGGTTACTTTTGAGTTAAAACCAGTTGAACTGGCCGTGGGATGCATATGTAGTAATATATTGAATGCGGGTATTATTCAAGTAATATAGTAACAGCCCCTATTTGTTTGAACTCATTCTACCATAATCATCCTGTTCAATCAATAATATTCAAGTTGTCTAAAAAAAAAAAAAAATGGGGTTAGAAATATTATTTTAAAATATTTTGGACTCGTATCTCTTGAATAGCTTTTCAGTTCTTCACAGCGGCCAATGCAGTTGCCCAGGGTAGCAAATTTTGGAGACGTGGCAAAATTATATGAAATATTTATTTTATTTTGATGTGGTAAAATATTTCATTTTATATTCTGGGTGGAGCGAAGAAGTTAGTGCTTTTACAGTGCTGATTATTTATTTTACTTACTTTTTATAGAAATATTAGTACTAAAAGTTTATTATAGCAACTTTATGTATCGGAAATTAGTTTCAGTGATACTTTAAACTGATAATATTTCAAAATTTTCAATAATTTTCCCAAAAACAAGGAAAACTACTGAAAAATGTTATAACAACTGCAAATATATGAACGAAATTTTCATAAAATTGATTCAAGTTATAAACTCCAAAACTAATAGGTCTAGAAACTTGAAATGTTCTATTATCAACTATAGTTTAATATAAACGGGAAAATGTTTTTAAACAAAATTTAAACACTTTAGGGTGAATAATTATTTAAATTGCTTATTTGGATTTTGTTTTCGTCTATTTTTTACCAAATAATATTTAGTAAATATACCTAGGAAATTGTTAATGAAGAAGACGATTGTATGTTATTATAGCTTATTTTATGGCTCAATCTCAATATTTTTACGTTAGGTCATTTTGTTGTTGAAATGTTTTTTTTTTTATTATTATTATTATAGGGGTGGCAAATTGAATAAATTAGTCCCTGTGTTGTGTTCTTGTAAAGCAGCTGGTTTCAATGAAGAAAATGAGTTTATTTTTGCTATTTCTAGGAACAAAAGTTATTCAATTTATATGAGCATTTGGACATTTTACCTAAATATTTACTATTTACTAATATAATGTATATATTATATTTTACTTAGAAACTTGTATATTTTTACTATTTTAAATAGTTTTATTAAATTTGTTAGGAGGAAGACAAAACAAATTTATTATTAGTAGCAGTAGTTGTCTACATATGTGGTTGTACCACATTCTAAATTATCAATTCTTTAGACGGAATATACAATTTTCCCCGTTTGTAAAGTCTATGAATAATTTAAAATTTTTTAAGTAATTGGGTGATTTGTTTTCCCGTTCTTTAGTAGTAGTTCAGTATTTGTATTTACATATTGTTGTCTTATTTCGATGTACTCATCGATAGAAACGTATTAACGAGACGTATCATTCGAGGAAAAGTCTATCGTTGTCGACAGAGCTAAATTATTTTTCCAGAATTTCTATCGAAATTTTCCATTTTCGATGTTATACTCAAAACGAAGTCTACAACGGTTTTAACTTTAATGATGATGACAAAGACTACAGTATTAAAAAAGAAGCCACTATATACTTTCTCTTCCATCCGCCAGGTACATAGGAAAATTTCTTTTCTCTTTGTTAGTTTTTTTTTTTTTTTCCAGAACTACTGTGTAATATTATACTCGCGTTTGTTACCTGGTCATAGCTCCATTATTGTCATTCTCTCAACCGGACCCTCCTCTAAAAACAAAGCGTGTATATTTATAGTGCCGTAACCTGCAACTTATAAGAGAGCTGATTCTTCTATCCAACATTGGATTAAGTCAACAAAATTATGTATACTAGGTACATTGAACGCGGTACAGTTATTTCGTTAAATATATTTTGTACTACAGTTGTACACGACGCATTAAATAGTACTACTATTTTTTAGTTTACTACTAATATTCTGTGAGATATTTGAATTTCATATCGTCGTTATAATACACCGATCGGTGCGGCGCAACGAAAAACACATTTATTTTTTTTGTCTCCGCTGCTATTACATATATAACCCCGTATACTACCCGAAAAATCCAAATCGAAACCTCCCCCGCCGACACTGCTGCGTTCACGCACGCACGCACGAGATGCTCCTGCCCGGTGTACACCGCTGGCAACTGCATCTCGTCGTCGTCTCACGGACTATACATATTGTGTTTTCAAAACATTCCGAAAAACTCGTATCAGAAAAAATGAAAAAAAAAAAAGGGTCCGAAGACGGGCTGCGGCTTAATGCGTGTATTGTATAATATTGTTATATGTATACGTTTATAATATTTTTGTGCGTATACACTACGAGTGTTGTCTGAACATTTGGGTGTGTGTGCGCGCGCGCGCGCGTTTACCTGCACGTGTGTGTATGAGGAGGAGGCGCTGACACCAGAGCACAACATACGCGCGCACACACTCACAGGGGGAAAAACTGGTTCATCGTACAAAGACCCATAGACCGGGCGAAGACGTTCCGCGAGCGCGTGTGTTCAACGCCGCTCGCTCCTCACCGCCGCCGCCGTAACACAAAACGGATGGACGATCGCCGGCTGCTGTACACGCCCGCGGTGGCGGCTATCACCCGTCGTCTGTGGTGACCGGGCTCGATCGGTGGTGCGGGGGAGGTGTCGAAATGTTGGTAACCTTGACAGGAAAATTGTTGTTGTTGTGTGTGCATTGCCGGTCGGGTGTAATTGACCTGTGCCGCCGCCGTAGCGGCCGTCGCCGTCGATGTGCATCGCTCCAGTCGAGCAAAAAAAAAAGAAAAAAAAAAATGAAAAAAAAAGAGAAAAAATAAAAATAAAAAATACATAGTAATAAAAAAAAAAAAAAAAAAAACCGTATTTTACGCATACAAATATAGACTGTAAATATGTGCGAATGCATTCATGTCCACCGCCGTCGTTTTTATTTCTACACGTGTCGTGTACACACTTACGTGTGTGTGCCTACCTATGCATAATATATAAACGCTATTTAAGTCGACAAATAATATAAATATACCGGCGCAGTGAACTTCAAAAAGCGTAGGCTTAGCATTTTGTGAAATTGTTTTTTTTTTTTTTTTTTTGCCACGTTTTTCATTACAAGTCAACAATTTTCGGTCATTTTCTCACAGTTCAACATGTTATATAATAATAATTAACCTGAAGGCATTTTATTAAGATGCACATATTATAAATATCTTAAAGTCTTTAAATATATATATATATATATAGATTGTGTTTCGATTTTTCCTTCTGCAGAATCGGAATAATGAATATATTGCTTTCAATTAAATTCTTAAATTGTTTTGGGTGTTTATCGTGTGTGACATTAATTTCGTGAATGGTCGCATTGAAAGCGTTTAATATCGTATACACACTCATTCCGCGTTGGTCGCCCGGAAGAACATTTTGTTCACGCGCCACCAACAATAACAATAAAGCCTGAACCTCCTTGAAACAATATGCCCGTATTTGGATATGAGTTTTAGTTTTTCAAAGCTTTTTTCTGATGTTCCCACACACAGCTTTTATAAACGGTATTTCAGATCGCATAGACATTGAACGGGAACGAGTTAATAGTTATGATCAGACACATACGAAAATATGTACAACAACTTTTAATGTCTGTTATACATATCAGGGTAATTCACTAAACTTCACTCCCTTTTTTGGCCGTAAAAATGCAAAAATTTGGGTTTTTTTTCCGAATGTTCAATTCACTCTAAAAACTGTATTCTATGACTCTTTTTTTGATGTCACTTTAAGGGTGTCCTAATACAAACTTTATACAATCTTTTTTTTTATTTAAATGACAACTCCAAATTTTAACTGCGGAATTACATTCTGGTTATTTTTCTGTGAATTTTAATGTAGTGAAATCAAAATTTAAACAAGTAGTTTTTGAATTATTCGAATTGAAGTAGTAAAAAAAAAAAAATAGTCTCTTGGGCACATAATAAAGATAATATAATATTTGTTCAAAAACAAACGCTATTAATACATATAATGTATACAAATGTAGATTAAAAAATACAAGATAAGAAACGTAGATAGATAAGAATAATTAAGTAATTATTTATTATCACTCAAACAAAAAGGTTAATAATTGCATTTTAGCTGTCATATAAATTATTATGAGAAAGATATTCGTGTTTGTAGAAAAATGTAGTATAAAAATGTTTTGGCAAGTATTTCTGATTTAAGTTAAATTGTGTTTAGCATGTAGCTTCATGATAATTAGAACTTCATAACTATAATGAGAATCATAATGTACATAATATAGCCTATAGATAATATATTGAATACCCAATAAGGTATATTATTATTTTTAGAACTTAAATAAGAATAACTCAAAAACTACTAATTCGAATTTTGATTTCAATATATCAAAATTCACTGAAAAAATACCTGAATAAAATTCAGTAGTTAAAATATAGAGGTACCATTTGAAGAAAAAGGATTTTATCACCACGGGACATCCTTAAGGTGAAACGAAAAAAAAACTATTGATGCACAATTTTCATATTAAGTTGAACGTTCCAAAAAAAAAAAATTAAATTTTTTCTATTTTTATGGCTAACAAGAGGGTGAGCATACTTAGTGAATCAATGGCGTAGCGGGAGGGGGAGGGGCGATCCGCCCCGGGCGGCACTTTTTGAGTGTGGCAAAAAAAAGTTGTTCCCTCTTAGTGCTAATTTGGAAAACAGTGAACAAAATAAAAAAAAAAGGTAAATTTTTTCCTTAAAAGGGTGGCTAAATTACACGCTACGCCATTGTAATGAATCACCCTTTTGCATGCTTACACCCTTTCTTTGCCGTAAGAATGGAAAAATTCTTTTTTCGGAATGTTCAACTTGCTACAAAAACTATGTTTTCCATAACTTTTTTTTCATGTCACCTTAAGGATATCCTGTGCTGATACAAAATTTTTGTTTTTTAATGGCACCCCCCCTTCCTATTTTATTTACGAAATTTTATTTGGGTCATTTTTCTATGAATTTTAATGTATTGAAATCAAAATTCGTAAAAGTAGTTTATATTTTACAACATTGTGAATTAATTTAATGTTGGTTGGTAAAATAAAAAAAAATAAAAGTTGTAGAAAACATAGTTTTTATAGTAAGTTGAACATTAAAAAAAATTCCATGTTTTTACATTTTTACAGCCAAAAAATGGAGTGAATATACTTAGTGAATCACCCTGTATGTTTATATTGTATATACATTGATAATTAATAAAATATTTAAATAATTTAAAAGTCCTTTTTGTATGTCCTGTGATAGAAGAAACTAGAAAGCAAATAGTGATATCCCTTTAAATGTTATTTTTTAACATAAATATTTGAATGACTTGAGTATTTTTTGAATGACAAGATATATACGCAGTATTATTACGAATTCTGACATTGTAGTTGAATGTACCTATTTTATCTGTGTTTGAAGAATATATTAATTTTATAAATGTCGAGCATGAGGGACATATTTTTTTCTGGACAATAGATTTAAAAATGTATGTTTTCTTCTCGACCCTCGTTGAAATTTACTTACGCTATAATAACGTTTTTGAGTGTATATAATATCTAATGTCAAACGCGAGACGGTTCTAGATATTTTTCTTCTGAAGTAGTGCCCCCTTCGTTCGACGCCTACGATAGAAATGTGACAAGACGCGCTGACAATCGTTTGCAGTGTTCATCCACGTGTAAAACATTCTCGCTGCACACGACATGCGTTCTCTGCGGGGGTTGGGCCGTTTTCGTGTTTTTCGAAACGTGTAATTTTATTTTATTTTTTTTATCAACTTTTGCACTCATAATTGGTTCAATTGAAAAAAAAAATCTCAAACAGAATCGTAACGACTTTCTACAGTAGACGATAACCATCCGAGTAGGCTCAAATCTAAGGATTTTTTTAGGAAGTGGGCCTACACATTTAATCACAACAATTAATAAATTCAAATACGTGATACACTAAAATTTAAACAGAACACAGAATTATTTTTCTCTCAATTATTAGTATAAAGAAAAATATGAACTTATCGATATATTCCGTGAATATTTATTTAAATTTTCGTCTAAATTTAGTTTTTTACCAGTTTTTTATTTTTCGGTTGATAGCAGACTGGGTTATTTATTATCGTTTTTGAGTTTTGTGTGATCTGTGTTGTTTGTATTCTCTTCGCCGTCAGAGAACTCCGTTTAGCTGTAATACTGAAAACTAAAATTTGCCTACACGCTTCTTCTAGTTTTAAAAACGTCGTGCCTTCAAAATTTTAACTAACATATACATTCTATAGTATTTGATTCAGTGACAATCAAAATTTTTCCCCCAAATCTCATTCGACTCTTGACTTCTCAATAGATTGGTGGTCGTCCATGAAACTTTTTATCAATTATTGTATTGAAATTTAAAACCTAAAAACAAATTTTCGTTAGGTCAAAATTATTGTTGTTGATTATTTTGGGTGGGCCTATTTCCATCCGGTCCGCCCCTTGGGGATCCGCTCCTGCCAAGCCGGACCCGTCCGGTTACAGGTATCGTGATGGCCGTTACCGCGCTTTTTCGTGTTCTCATTCCAATAACCGGCGAATCCTAAAATTATTATCACTGTATCGACTGTTTGTTCCCGTCGTCGTTCTAAGCATACATAATTTAATATTATGTATGTTGATCATCATAATATATTTTGGCCTTACATACATAATACATATATATTTTTTATGATAATAACAAGAGCATGTTGGCGATAATAAAAATGAAAAAAAAAAATCGAATCCTGCCACTGTGGTGGAGCCCTTTTTTGTGTTTTTCCCCAAAGTCCCTCGTCCGGTTTGTGTGTGTGTGTGTGTGTGTGTGTGTGGTAGCCGTTACTGTGCAGGTGGTAGGGTGATGGTGGTGGTGGTGGTGGCGGCGGAAGTACAATGTATAGAAAGCCGTGCATAAACCGCCGCCGTTTTTGCTTACCGCCCGGGCCGGCGGCGTGTAGAGAGGGCAGTAATTTGAAATCTCGCGGGGCGCGGCGTAATGATACGGTTGCCCGTAGTTACGGTTGAGGCAGATGGCCCGGCGACACGACCCGAGACCGACGACGCCCCCGTTTCCTCTCGACGGCAGCCGGGTCCCCGCGACCCTTTTTTGCGCTCGACACTGCAGCTACTACTACTACTACTACTACTACTATGAGTATTACTCTCTGCAGTCCGTGGTGGTGTGGTGCGGCCCGCAAGAAGGGGATTAATAATTTTGCGAGCCCGGGAGATCGTTAAAAACGCGAGACGGTTTGCAAGCGCTTCGAATTTTTATATTTTTACCAGTTTACATATAATACGTATATTGTATAATCGTATTTGTGTATCAGCTATACGCGAGATAGAGCTAGACATTGCGGGATGAACTGCACAGAACAATTATTATTCGAACAATAAAAATAAAACGAAAACCGTCCTTTAGTAGTAGATTATTAGCGAACAGGTCGGTCGAAGAGGTCAAACATATTTTCGCTTCCTACCATCATTACCGTTTTTATTTCTTTGCGGAGTCTGTTTTGTACGTCATATTGTTGCCACTACAGAGCACAGACTTTGTTTGGTATATACGTAATGGTATCTTCACCAAACATCGTTTGTACACAGCAACTGTGATAACATCTAGAGAGACTAAGATTATTAGTCTGGTTCATTCTTCATAATATTACATTTTTGTGTCTAAACAATTAATTAAAATTGTCATTTTAGACTCTTGAGTGGAGTGAAGAAGCTAGTGTATTGACAATGATGTTTATTTTTTTTCTGTAAATACTTTTTCGTATGGAAATACTTGTTCAAAAGTCTCAACCGGGAACTTTTAAAATTACAATTAGCCTCTAGATGGTACTTTTGAGACGTCATTTTTCAAAATTCTCAATAGCTTTTTTATTTTCTTAATTAAAGGTTGTAGATTTATGATCTGATCTTATTGGTAGAGATCAATACAAATTATTGAAGAAATCCGTGGTATTCCATGATATATAATCCAATACATTTTTCCGCTATCCTTGAACTTCGAATAACAAGAAGATTGTATTAGATTAGTACTATATTAAACGCGTTCTTGTTTTCCAGTTTCCTCCGATAGTCGTCATTTTTGCACAGAAATCGCGCGCACTGCCACTGTCGATGACCGCAACTGAAGTAAGGACTTCAGTACGGGCTTCTCTATATTATTATCTTGAAAATTATATGTATGTATTTATATATTTATAATACGTAGTATTGTTTAGTTGTCGTCTTAATCTATTTATACATACTTAGGTTTGTAAATGAAATTACACTTAAGTTATAAGTGTTCTTTAAAAAAGATTATGATTTCAAATGGCTCCGTTTACTGAACTACATAATTAACCAGACTAATTATCAGAAGGTTGTTGACTATTTTTTTGTATTAAATTATACGTAGGTAGGTACATAAAATATTAAAACTTTTCATTTGAATGTATAAAATTTTGTATTGATATGGACACAATAATTGTGTTCATATCAAACGCGGCAATAATTATTATTGTCGCGTCTTCATTAATTGTATATTTTAAGTCATCATATAAGAATATATTCTATATGTAATGTTTATGTTGTCTTACGTTTAATACTTTTAACATAATAATAATTGTGAAAGAAAACATTTAGTGTCTCGCATTTTCCATCATTAAGAGGTCTTATTAATTAATTATTATGTTTATATTATTTTACACATCTTTATTGCGTGCATTCTAGTATTTTTTTTTAAATACATATACATACATTGAAATACACACTTATATATTATATTATATAAATGTTCTTTTATTCAGTTATGAGGTACACATTAAAATGTTATCTGGGCAACTATTTTACGGAATTATATGTATGAAATTTCTTAAATAAAAAACTAACCGTGCAAAACGATATTTTTAGATTTTTCAACCGTTATCCTTTCAAATATAATGATTAAAATTCAATCAACTCAGCTGAACGTAGAACTTTCAACAGTGTACATCAAATTGCGTTTTATTAAAAATATTCAGCACGTATATAGAATGCATTTAATAGTATATACCAAAAAGAATTCGCGCATGGTTATTATTGGGATAACTCGTTCGTTCGACTGACTACGACGACGTAATTGCAATATCGTTGTAGTCTAGTACTCGTGTACGTTTATACTTAATATATAATAAAATACAGTATGATGTCGTTTCTCTATACAATGTGCCCCGAGGGAAAGTGACCAGATATTGTCGTTGTAAACTCAAAATTATCGAATAAAAGCTTTAAAACGCAGACATACTTCGCCGCATGGACATTATTCGCTCCTCGGATAGAATACTCGAGGTGGATGTATTGAACTTTAAGGACAAGATAACTCATTTCTTCAATAAAACGATTCAATTCCTTTTAATAATTGTCAGTATACATAATTAAGTTTCTATAGAACTATTTTGGTTATTAACTATGGTTGTTGTGATTGGTATTCATATCGATATACAACTCGGTATGATGACAAATAATATATTCAATGCGCATTAATGAAAAAATAGGAATAAAAAACGTATTTTTATTTCAAATAAAATCAGTTATATGACCAAATGTTATCATGCAGTGTAGGGCTAATATTGTCCTATATGAATTTAAATATTTGGTCTATATTTTTGTACACATATGGTATATGAATATTATGGATGTTTACAATCTGACGCTGATAACGAACACATGCTCGTTTAAATAATGTCATCTGTCCTCTCCCCTGCTCACCTGCCGCCTGTTACTACTTTAGCTATTTCTCTCTCATCAAGCACGTAGACACACATAATAATATATCCCTTCTCTGTGTATATTCGTCGTCAGCTGATAAACTCAGAAATACATTATTGGTGCAATAATTCGTAAAGGTCTCCCTGTGCATCGTAGTATAACACAAATAGATTTCGGCAATTAAAATGTGTATTCGCGTCGTTGTGTATTTTGTATACGCTGTCCGAGAACAGCAAACGTTGAATTATAACGTGTAATGTGCGTGCATGTGTACTACACTCGTAAACTCGGCGAGCATAATATTATAATGTAAAATTCACATTTCGTATGATGGTCCCTGGTGAAAACTGAACGGATTATCATTTCCTTCCCTCGACGACGTGTGTAACAATAGTTAAAAATGTAGTAATAGTATGGATTGAATACTTTAAGTGTGCGCAACGTAAAATACTTATTAAAAAAGTGATTGATTAGGTTGATCGTATATCAAAATTAAAAAGCAATCGATAATTTTGGCTAGTAAAAATCCCCAATTTGAGTAGACCTAGCAAATAGAATTTTTATCGATTGTTTATTTTTTTCTGTGGCATATCGGAACTAAATGAGTAAATATTTGTCGCTTTTTGTAACTACCAAATAATCCTCGTTATAATTAAAAAAGAAGTAGGACATTCTCCGCACTTCGGGTGAAATACTCTTGATGGGTGTGTTAAATTTTAAAGAAACAATAAATCTTTTCTTCAATTAAACGATTCTGAGTGGAGCTTCAGTTAATATTCAATAGTACGTAATTGTTAATATATTTAACAATTGTTATTTAATAACAGAATAAGCAATGTGCGATTCATGATTCGTGTAAATGATCTAATTTGTATAATAAGTTACATAATAATAAGTACTAGGTCAACAAGTGATCGAAATTCAAACAGAATAACAATATTAATTCATTTTGTGCGATTGTACACTGATCTTACGTATTATACTGATATTATATATTGTACATTATATACTATACCCATTTAACTTAAATATTGAACTATAAATTATTTCAAACTACAATAAAATATAAAAATCATAATAAAATAATAAAGTGGCCCTAATTAGCGTAGATCAACATTAATTCCGGATGGGACTTTCTTAATGGGTGTATTGAATTTCGCAAAAAAATTTATTCATTTTTTCAATAAAACGTTTCTGAGCGGAAAATCTTTTACGGTGGTTAAAATTAATCAAATAAACATTTTTGACTATTGTGTTACCATATATAACAAATTAACTGGTTGCTATCGAATTTCCCATAGCAACTAAATAAACAATCAAAACGAAATAAAATGACGTGACAACAAATTTTGTGTTGACATCTATCGACTCTTGTGTTACCATGGCTACCAAATTCTGATTCAAAATGTGGGTGGTCGAAATTGTTTAATAAGTATTTCTATACGAAAAAGTGTTCACAGAACTGAAAAAAAATAATAAAAATAAACGTCATTGTAGAATCATAAGGTTCTTCGCTCTGCTCAGTATCTAAAAAATAATAATAATATACATTGTAAAATCATAAATTTCTTTGTCCCGCTCAGAATTTAAAATAAATAAATAACTTTTCATACAAATTATAATTTTATGTATCGTAATAATTCGGTTGTGACATGATTACATTAACTTAGAATTACAAAACTTATGAAAAAAAACATAAGACCTAATTAAACTGATCTCATATACTCGGCTTATACGTTTCTGTTTGTTCGTCATAAAGTATGACTACATTATACTCTAAACTTAGGAAAGCTAGCGAGAGTGAGCAACTCTCATACTCCGTCGTTCGTAGAGTGAGAGTAGTTGTGTGTGGGAGGGGAGCTCCCACCGTGTAGGGGTGACCACCTCTGCGAAGGTCTTTTCGAATCGCCCCGCCTCACATTCCCGAGAATATTACACAGCTCCCTTGCCGCTGTGAGTCGTTCTTTTTTGCCAAAAGTTTATTGCTGCGTACTCCATTCGAGTAACGATGATGAAATATAATATGTATTATTATATAGTGTAGTTGTGATATATAGATTTTTTCCAAGAATGTTCGAGTAATTTTTATATTTTCAATTTCTTAATAATATTGCTTTATAATAAATAACTATAAGAATAATATATTTTTACTCGAAATATATTTCAAGTAATTGTTTTAACTATAAACTAACCTACCTAATATTATTACGAGGATAAAAAGTCGATCTTATGTAAATAATGTTTTAATATATTTTAATATCGCTTGTTTGCTAAACTTCTAAACAGCGATGACTTATTGACATAATAGTCAATTATCAAATCATGATGCACGTTGTCTTCAGACGATGTTTTGGATATTTTTTCCAGCGCTTGGATTACTTTGTACAACCGGACCACCACACCGTATATTCTCTCTCACACGCTGTGTCTCTCCATCTGTCCATCGTATCGATCTATCTATCCGTATTCTATTGAGAGTCCCGCAACAAGAATACAATTTCATACACGTGACCTCGCGGTGCATTGCCCTCGTCGCGTATGTTTCAGCTCGTTTGTCGTCGTCCTCTGGAATATATATTATATAATATAATATAGCGGCCAAGTGCTCAACCAACTCCCCGCTCGCGCATTTATTATGGGTGCGGTGTGGACCCTCGGCGGCGCCTGTCGCAAAAGTTTCCGAAGGGTAAAACCAACGCTGTAGCCAATACGACGTGCGCGTCGAGGGTGCGCACGTAGAGGGGACTGTTGTACCCAACCGTGTATGATGGGAGATGTAAGTAACAAGGCCTGGATGCTGCGCCTTCAGCTGAGGTCTACGCTGCAGTCTGCTTATTGTCGGAACAAAAATTTTTGGGAAATAATATTAGTGACACAAAAATACTAGACAGTGTCCCCACTCGTACAGGGCAACTCGGAAACTGGTTCAGGTAATCGTGAGTTTTGCCGTTGCCGGGGTCGTAAGATGTATTATTTTTCAGTTTCATGGAACACCGCACATTTCGTGAAAGATTTATGTTTTTAGAATCGTTATGTAAAGCAAACGTCACACGTGTACCTCTCGGCGCTGCAGTAGATATATATATATATATATATGAACTAATAGGTGTAAGACGTTTCCGTATAACAGTAATTATGTTACACTTATAAAACTATTAAAGTGTATATTGAAGTGGTTTTTCGGAGTGCAATGTCCCTAGTATCTTGTTCTTGATTTAGGTACTGACTATGGAATATAATTTTCGGTTTTAAATCGTATTGTTTCAAATGCATCGACAGTTACAATGCACATGTGTATTATATGTTTTTTTATATTAATATTCCCTCTATATTTTACAAATATCATTTACTGAACTAAGTACATTAAATATTTCTAAATATTAAATATAGACCCGAGCTATGGTCAAACGTATTTTTTAAACTTATTAAGTACATTTTGTGCAGAGATCTAAGTATGAATTTGAAATATTTCATTTGAATATCCGATTCGATTCATTGACCGTACATGGC
Source organism: Stegophylla sp. TES_Ste_2020 (assembly GCA_025469315.1). NCBI lineage: Eukaryota > Metazoa > Arthropoda > Insecta > Hemiptera > Aphididae > Stegophylla > Stegophylla sp. TES_Ste_2020. The sequence continues at coordinate 38,450 of JAIPRM010000218.1, read as the reverse complement.
CTAAACTAGTTTTTAAAGAAAAAAAGACTACTATGTATCGCTACATCACAATTAATACGTGTATACGTTGTTTTATGATCTCTCCGTAAATTACAGTATCTAATCTGTTTTTCTTTCATGCATTTTCCATTGTTTATATTACTATTATTATTTTTTTTTTTTACTTATATTTGATCCTTGACTGAAATTTGATTGAGAAATTTGAAAATGACCTTTTTAAAGTATCACTTGGGTGTGATTCCGGATCTATAGAATTACTGATCGTTTGGGCAAGTATTTCTATACGAAAAAGGGTTCACAAAAAGTGAAAAATGCAAAAATAAAAATAAAATAAATTTCATTGTAAAATCATAAGCTTCTTCGTTGCCGCTCAGAATCTAAAAAATTAATCATTTATCTTACTTTTTAATTAATAAAACAATACATAAATTAACAAAATGTAAATTAATTATTTAATATAATAGTTTCAATATGATTTTAAAATTGTTGTCTTTTTTCATTCAAAATAAAATCCTGAATAAATTTTCCTGAAGTGTTGGTCAATCGAGTTCATTTTTTGAATATAACAATTTTCTTACGATATATGGTTATAATAAGTAATTGGTATCTTTTCAATGATTGAGAAAATAATTAGTTTACTTGTAAAAATTAAATCTACGTTGGTATACTGTATCTTTTTTTTAGTGTAAAAACGAATTAATTTTGTTATTATCACAATTAATGTGCCCAATATGTATATTGAGTATCTTTGCTTTCTTTTACTGTACAATATTTTGGAATTTAAATAAGTATGTACAAATCTTCACTGAAATAAACAATAACTTATTTAAAATTGTATTGTTAAATATAAATACCGCTTCTTTTTATGTGGTGACCCTTATTTATACAAATAAATTAGTGTAATACACTCAATATACCTATGTAGTGAAATATAGTATTAACTATTAATTATAATAGAGAACGGTATTGAATTGAAATAAGTTAATGGATGAATAAATTATGTAATGCCATTATTTATATATACATATATATTATATATATATATTTTAATGAACATTATATAATAATTAATGTTTGCCTATACATATGAATAAAACATTAATTAAAATATGCATACAATAAGTTCAGAAAAGTACATATTGAAAATAAGTTTCTTACATAGATTGGAGATGATATAAGTAACACGATCGAACATAATGTTTATTATTAAACTTAAATACTTACTTATATGACATTCTTCATTGTCAGAAATATCAACACTATTAAAAATTTTTACCCGTTTATTTGGGTGTTCAGTTGGGATATAAGGAGTATAATATGTTAGTCTGTACCCATCTCACTGTTAGGTTATAAACTCAGCATTTGATCTTAGAAGAATCTGAACTTTAAAATATTTATTTTTTTTTTAATTTTACAACAGTATATTTTATTTTTAACTAAAAATTGCTGATTTTTTGTTGAATATTTTATGTTGGTGTATCGTAGAATACCCTTTATTCCGTAATGTTATGAAATTTTATAAAATACCTTATTATGTTGTGCTGCCATTAATTGTATTACACTACTACTTTAATGTATTGACGTACGCGGATATTGCACAGCGATTTGTGTGATACTTTTGAAACTCGTTTATACTTTATGTCCTACGCGTGTACAACGCTGTTAATCTCTGTCTGGACTATATAATATGGCCTTGATAAAATACTCATCATTTTCAGTTTGTCGTTGACTTAGTAATATTGTTAAACTAAATAAATTTAAAACTAAATAACCTGGGTTTATCATAATCTACATAGGAGTTTTAATAATAAAATAGAGGTGACACTGATTTGATAGCAAATTATGGAAGAGTCATTGGCGTGTTTTAAGGGGGGAGGTATTAGGGGTGCCTAGCATTTCCAAGCTCATTATTATCACCTCTTATTCGACTTACATAGATCTGTAAATATTATTGAATTAATTTAATATTATTAAACATAGGCGTATACAATTTTTAATATAGTGAATTAACAGATTTAATGCGCAATATTTAATGACGACTAGGTATTTCATTGTAATTTTAATTTTATTCCGACTAAATAATAAAAAAAGTATCTAGGGTTTGTGAGATTTTTGTATTCTTGGTGTTGTAGCACCCCCAGTGTCTTAAATCTAGATTCGCTTTTGGGAAGGATTTAAGTGTATTGTCAAGAACAAGAAAAAATTATATAAACTAATGAAACTCCATGCAAAAAAAATTAGGTACATAGATTATTAATTGGTACGTTTAATGGTGAAAATTTGCTCTGCTTCATAACTAAATCGCCATAAAAATAAATTTTTGAAAAATGTTATCAATGACAATCTTTCATCTGTTTAAGTTTTAAGACGTTTTGTAAACAATTTTTCCTAAAGAAAGGATTTTCCATGAGTATCATTTACCCGATAATGTGTACACAAGTACCTAGTATACGTATATTTTTATATTGTACAAAACGCGATCGTCAAAAGGATTGAATTTTGTTGCGAGATACCAGATACGCTCCGTCTAGTATAAGTAATAACTGTTGTCGTCGATATCGATCAAAATATCTCTTATTTTTAAAACGACAAAATAATATCCCTAAAACACCACGTGGCGCTGTTCTAAGGATCTATCCATCATTCTAAAAATACGGCTTCTTAGTCTTGTGCCCGACCCCTATGCTCTATTTGTTTATGTTAGTGATGATGGGAGTCGAGTATAGTGTTTAAAAAAAAAAAAAGCCTTGATATACTAGTGTCCACCAATATTGTCGTCATTGTCGTCCTGGAAATTTCCTTAACTTAAATGTTCTCACAGATACGTAATAACTGAATTAATGCAGAGCGACTTACATAAAATAATCGTATCGCCGCAGCAGCTTTCGCCGGATCACATTAAAGTTTTCCTCTACCAGATCCTCAGGGGTCTGAAATACCTGCACTCAGCACGAATATTACACAGGGACATCAAACCCGGCAATCTGCTTGTCAATAGTAATTGTATATTAAAGGTACGTATTTATACATATTTATTACATTCTTATTTAAAATAATAGGAACTGGTTAGGTTAATTTGGGTATCTCTCCAAGACCCTCCTCCCCTCACCGTACACCTTTAATTGAATTTATACGTATGTAACTTGTATAAAGTATTATATCAGTATGAACTTAAATAATTACTATATGTGCAATAACGGTATATCTCACATTTAGAGCGCGCATTTTGGCCTAAATAATATAATATGATACGTTCCTATCTATGTTCTAGAACGGTTTATTAATTTCACGCCCGAGTTCTACCATCACACGCACGCGATAAAATAGTATTTCTGCAGTTTTTCTGTTGTAACTTGATTAAAAACTATATTATTACATAGTAGGTACGTACCTATGGAATAAAAATAATGTTATTTTTGTTCTTAATTGTCAAAAATTTTATTTCTAGACGAAACCTTTAAATGCATAATATTATGTATATAATATCATTACGCGCGTGCGTGCACAATAAAATTCATCGAGAAAATACAATTTCCATATCTTCAAACCCCGTTTTTAACCGTATTTCTTGTCAAAATTACTACGAAAATAAACGATTTTCAATCTTTTAACATGTTTCCCCTTCCCACCTCCTTTCTCTTGTCCATTGAAATCGGTTTTATTTTCGAAACGAGTATTGTTTTCAGGCTATTATTATTATAGAAAATATTATAAAAGCATTTCGATGTATTTGTGCGATCATATTTGCCAATAGTGAACAAAAACCGTGACCGCTAAAATATAGGTATCACAATATACTACTATACCATAAATATGTACGCCATGTACCACAGATATAACACATCGCCATAAATATGATAAAAGTATTATATAACATGCACCGTATACTATAATAAATAATATTATAACTAAATGTCAGGATAACCGGATGTACTGCCACACAGATAATTAGGTTTATACTTACAATTAAACGGTATGTTTTATAACAGATCTTATGTCAAATCAGTTTCTTTTTTAGATGACTTAAAAAAAAAAAAAAGTACATTCTCTGATCTAACTGCCGTGTTCTGCGATGTAAGCCCTATTTCAAGCCATGTCAACGAATCGTATGATATACCTACATCAATTTATGTACTTTTTAATGCACTAAAATGCATACTAAACCGTATACAACATTAATTTTACATTTATGGCCGCATCAAATCGATGATAATATAAGCATATTGAATTTAAATAATTACTTAGACAACAGTATGTGTGTATCGAATTACCAGAACTGACGGATGCGCGCCTTTTAGTTTTAGTGTTTGAAAATTTCAATCGACTGCAATTAAAGTAGTTTTAAGTACCCACTTATCGTCTACTGATTCCCAGCTACTGCTTACGAATTTCGAATGATTCTTCTGTGTAGCGATAATAATTATATTAATATGTTTATATTATAATCATTAGTCACACGTTTCCTGTGTATGTGTTTTTAGATATGTGATTTCGGTCTGGCCAGAGTGGAAGAACCGGACGAGACGAAACACATGACACAAGAAGTGGTGACCCAATATTACAGAGCGCCGGAAATATTGATGGGAGCCAAACACTACACCTCCGCCATAGACGTTTGGAGTGTCGGATGTATATTCGCCGAGCTCGTCACCCGGCGGATACTGTTCCAAGGCCAAGACACGGTTCAACAAGTAAGCTGACCACCAAAGTGTCCCGTACTGGGGGAGCTGATGGTAGGAGGGCCTTCTCCTACCATTAGGGAGGGAGGGAATTTTTAAAACCATTCCAGTACAATCACGTTATGTATATAACCATGCGCATTGTACACATTATAATATAGGACATAAATATGTATCGCGTATTTGCGCACAGTTCATGCGTGCATGACGACGGTTTTTTGCAAACGACAGCGTTTTTATACGGCTTATAATTCATCGTTACTTAACATAATATTATGTACCTACTACCTATATATACGTATATTTAATTTATACTTCCCATTTTTTTTTTTACAGTTGGAGCTGATAACGGATCTGCTCGGCACGCCAACCATGGAAGACATGGCCCACGCGTGTCCGGCCGCCCGTTCCCATATGCTCATACGACGCATGAAGAAACCCTCCATGTCATTATTGTACTCTTTGTCCTCGTTGATGACCCACGAGGCGGTTCACCTTATCTCTCAGATGCTCGTTTTCAACCCGGTAAGAAGGGGTAGGGTGGTCCACACGTCCCTAAATTGTTGACTCATATAAAATGTATGTAGAGTGGGGGGGGGGTGGAAGACGTGTATAGTAGTGCTTCATAGTAAACCACCCAATTGAGTGCTCATTTAAGACTAAACAAATTTGTATTATTATAATTTTTTTTTTAACATTGTCTCGACAATGCTTATTTTACTGTTTATTTTTTAATGGTAAATTTTACATATATCTGCGTAGACTGGTCCGGTAACAATTTTTTTTTTTTTATATATATTGAAAGTGTATAAAATAATTTTCTTTTAATCGAAAACTTCAGTCTATTTTTTTTTCTTTATAAGTGTACTCTATAAATGAGATATAGACCAATAGTATATTTTCGGTGTCTATATGATGTGTATGATAATTAAAACTTCCTTGAATTTAAACTCGTTAAATATTTTTATGTTAAAATTATTTATTCCATTTTGTGAAATAGAGCGGCAATACATATAAAAACAACAAAAAGAATATGATAAAAATATCAATATTTATTTATTTTCGTCTGTTGTTAATTAAAATGAGTGTATAAGGTATTCATCATTGTCTTTCCATGTGGAAGGGGTGGGTTAGTGTTTTTTCAATCATTATAATATAGTAAATACTCCCGTCTTCTAAAAGAGAATATGCAGTTGAATAACAATTCAAGTGATGAGAAAGAGGGGGGGGGTACTGCGGGAGTAAATGAGATCTAGGGATCTTTCTGCGGAATGTTTTTGCGTTCTACATTCGGGAATCGAATTGATGACCGCGTGCATTGTGTCTAACTGCACTGTACTGCAGACTGCATCGCCCTTTCCACTTCTCCAAATATTTTTAAACGTGTTTTCTGGTAGAAAATATTTATTTAGTAAAAAGCAATATACACATTAGTTAAATATATGATACATTTATCTTGCGTCTATATATTAAGGGTTTTATTATTATTATTATTATTATTATTATTTTCTTATTATATTTCCTTTTATATTGACGTGTTTGTTTGGTCACATTTCACAGGACAAACGAATGTCCGTTATGGATGCGCTAGTCCATCCGTACATAGATGAAGGCCGCCTGAGGTATCACAGTTGCATGTGCAAATGCTGTTTTACGGTCCCGTTGACAGGTCTGAGACATTTTTGTATGGACTATGAACCAGTCGCACCACAGACATTCGATGACAAATGGGAAAAGAAAATGTCGAATGTGCAACAAGTCAAAGGTATACATTACTGAAATAATCATAACACTACTAGGAGCAGCCTATTATGAATATTCGATATTTTATGTAAACGCAATCTTTATATGTGAATTCTCAACTTTCTGTAACTAACTCACTTCAACTAATCCAGATATTTATTAAATCTAAAAGTTTTTGAAAATTTGTGTTATAAATTTGAATAGTTATAAACGATAATTAAGTAATTTTGTCTATATTTTTATGCATTTCCAAGAATGCATAGCTCTATTACTGGATTATCACCGTTACTCTACTAACTGTATAATATTATTTTTTATTATACTACTGATTTTTCATTTTTACAGAGGAACTTCATAAGTTTATTGGCGACCAGTTAAGTAGTCACCGTGTGCCATTGTGCATAAATCCACAATCTGCAGCATTTAAAAGTTTCTCAAGGTAAGGCTGTGGGAAACATTCGACTACTGAATCATCAAATAAACCACATCTTGACTAACCGGTACCTATATGAACATACAATTTAATAGTATCTCCACATAAGCATGTATAAACATTGAAGCACGTTATGATATGCGTTTTATGTTTCCAATTAAATATATATTTATATATTTACTGTAAAAATTGAATGTAACAAACAAGTTTATACATCATTTTTGAGGTTTCACTGTATATTTCTTTTGGTGTGAGTGCTACCAAAATATATGCAGTAAATACCTATAGTGGTGCATAAGGTTTTTTAAAATATGATACGTGTTTTTAACTGTTTTATAGGTGCACAAGTACAAAATAAGATAATCTTAATTTTATCCAAATATTGAATAATATGATTCATAGTAATTTTAATATATTAGTATGCATACAGAGTGATAATCTTCATAGTTGATTTAATTTAATTTTTTTTTTTTTTTTTTTCAGTGATGTTTGATTGGAGCTGACTGCCTCATTTCCCTATATATGTATATATTATGCATATATACACATATAATATATTGTATTATTGTATATAGAAATAAACGTGATAACCGGATCTCAAATTGCGCTCCCCCGAGACCGAGACTGAATGATGTAACACAATGAAATCGAGACAAGAAAATTAAACATAAATGTATATAGTCCTGAATTTTTTTTTATTTTTTATTGTTCGTGTGAGCCAACTGCTTGATTTTTACTTATTTTAGACAATTACAATCTATGCCTTATTTTTTTTCCTCCTAGTTTGCTAATTTTCTTACGATTATTATATTTCATTTAATTTTTTTTTTTTAAAAAAAAACTTTTTTATTTTAGTTTCCAGTAATGAAATCGAATCGCCACACACGTTTTACCTTTTTAAAATGTACTCGAGTTCAGATTTGTAATTTTTGCCAGTCAAATTATAATTTAATCATTGCAAAAAAAAAAAAAAAAGAGAAAAATTTAAAAAAAAATCCATTATGCTTTTTTAAATAAAATCTTTTGTCAGTATACATGTATGAAAAAATGATTTCATTAACGCAACCCATTTAAAAAATATAAGTATCAATAAATTTGTACAACATGTATCTGTAAAAAGTGCCCGCTATAGATGTGTATTTTTAAAAATGTGTAATGTGGTAATGTACGATGAAGTATTGTGTGGGATGACCTATTTACCACCCACCTCGTGTGCATGGTAAATGATTTTGTAAATAATGTACCAGTACCTAAGTGAATTTTTTTTAGTGTAAATAATTATTTGTATGATTTAAAAATGTATTAATGTAAATCGCACTTAATTGTCATGTACTTTTTGCGCCATAAGACCATGTCGTATATAATAATAATAGTATCGCTGTTGTTAATTTCTCCATCTCCCAAATGTGTATTGATCACTTTTATTTAATTATTACCATATTATTTTGTACACACTGTAAACATTCGAATTTCAGAATGTTAATTTTTTATTGAAAATTGTCATCTAAATGGGTCGGACTTACTTTATTTTAACCAGTTAATGTTATTATTATTTTACGGGGTTATTGATTAATTTTGAAATTTTTTTGTGTGAATTGTTTTTATTTTATCTATTAATTTTTTTTTTTTTTTTTTCTGTTAACATAAATAGTGCTGGTGATTTATATAAAAAAAAAAAAAAAAAATGAATAACATTGATGTTTTTTTTTTCTCTCTCATTTGTTCAACAATTATTTTACGTGTGTAAAAAAAAATATATATATATACATTTTAAAACCTTGATTTTTTTTTTTTTTTGTTAAAAAATTATTCTGAAAAAATGTTACTCCCCAGCAATCGATTATATCTTTGTGAACTATTGCCCCCATCATTCCGAGTAACGGAACCACGTAATGTTTTTTTTTTTTTTTTTCCAAAATATTATTTTCTCTTCGATATAATCCATTCTCGTTCGTACCATTCGTCATATCCAAAACCGCTTCCGATACGATTGTACGTTGTTGTTGCGATTAACAATAAAATATCTTTTTTATGTACCAGTGACATCTTGTCCATATTGTGTAATTTAGATTTAAAACGAGTATGCGTGTTTACAATATACAATTTATTATTATTATTATCTGGACAAGAATGTTATTCGTTCTCAATTACAATAATAATAATATAATAGATTTAAGCGATGGTATAATATTATGTGTATAGTGATTAACGCGTATCGATAAAATGCAAAAAAAAAATTATAAAATAAAATCTAAATAACTCGGTGACTATTTCTAAAACTGAAAAAAAAGAATACATATATTATATTATTACACTTTGTAATATTTCTGCAATTATAAAAAAAAATAATACGTTATGTTGACGAGTTTTTTTTTTTTTTCAATTTTATTTTTATTTTCCCCAATTGTTGTTTCGCCGAAGAACCATAGTCTGGGTCTTCACCTAGTGTTAGCCATTTTCAAACATTTATCGGAGTCATTGGCAGATCTGTGATGTCCGTATAAATCAAACCGACAAGAAAAATCCAGATTGATTTTTGTAGATTGTTGATATAATATGATAAAAATGTAACAATAAATAACTTTGGTCTTCTCAAAATATTAAATTTAATCATTCCTTATCCGTTATAACAATATAATTTTTGTTTTTTTTTTTTTTTAAACAACGCATGACACAAAGTTGCCACGATTCTGAGAAAACTTGGAAATGTCTCTGAGAATTTAACGTTAAGTTATATAATTTCTGGAATGAATTATTTTAAAAATTAACGAATTTCCAGTTACTTTTTATAGATACAAAAAAAAATAATTGGAATATAAGTTAAACTAAAATCTATACTTAATAATTTTTGTGTCTTATGTGTTTGTAAAATATAAACACGAGAGTGTATGGTTTAACCCCCATAATTTACCTGTTGAGTGTACTCAATATTCATTTTCGATTCGGATCAAAAACTTTCTTCTTTATTTGAGCTACACCGAGTGTAAATCGTTAACAAAAGTTTGTTTAGGCGAAAACAAATATTAAGTATAAATTATTATCATAATTAAATGAAGTATAGACAAGAAAGCCACAGACATACTTCGCCACCATGGGTCAGATACTCTTGGAGAGTGTGTTGAATTTTAAAGAAACAATAAGTCTATTTTTTTAATGATATGATTCCGAGTTGAATTATGTCGAAGAAAAATAATAATAGTCATTTTTTTTAACATACCCACCAAGAGTATTTGACTCGAGGAGCAAAGAATACCCACGGTGCGAAGTGTGACCAGCTTTCTTATCTATACTTTACTTATTTTCGTTTTACATTTTGATAAGTTATTTGTTATTCACTTTGTTTTATCAGTTTAAAACTAATAAAATATGTCAATAATTGTAGTACCTCTATATTAGTATTATTAAATGAAAATTACAAAATATAGAACTTAATTGTTCAATATTATATAAAATATGATTTAGAAAACAGGAATTTAGCATGTGCATAGAATAAACTTTCTCAAATTGTTTCATTTTTTTTCATTTATTGAATTATTTTTGCTATAAAGATTTTTTTTTTTTTTTTTTAATAAAAACTACATTAATATATACATAATATATCCCTTGTACAATATGTTCATGAGAAATAAAATTAGGAAAAACAATAATTTATCATATAAAACATTGTGTGTGATGTTTGATAAATGACTAAATAAAATAAAATATTTTTTTTTACAATTTTAACATAATATAAATAATACTATGAAGATAAAAATGCCATGACAAATGTACACTTTCGCAGTCTATTTCGTACACAAGTGAAAAAATTAATTTGCTTTTGATTAAATAGAGTAATAGAGAACCATCACATAGATTTTAGATATAAAGTAAATGGGTCAGATAAACCAATGTCTCCAAATTAATGACGACAGTGTCAATCATTGGTGGCCAAAAATCATATTTTAAAAAAAAAAAATCATAACGAGTTGTATTCGAAGTTAAAAATACATATTCAATAATAATAATAATAATAATAATAATAATAATAATAGAAATATTAATAGGAATCAATTACATAAAAATACTTTATCTTATATTTTTAAAGAATAACCTATAACAAAACATTATCCGCGTCCAAAATAAATGTTTATTTTCCGGAAAATTGTGAGCATTAAATAGGTTCAAGCAGCAGTTCGTAGCGCTTCTCGTGTTATTAACGTCCGTACAAAAAATTACTACGGTACGGAGTAACTCTCGGCTCTTGTCTTCTCGTTGCCCGCTGGCGACTTCTGTACATTCGATCACAGTGTTATTTTTCTGCATACCCACCGCACTGAGGGGAGGGACAGACTACTGTTGCTCGATGTCACTGACCGGTGACGGTGAAATCGACTTTGACGTGGTAGCCGCCTCGGTGTCCGGTTGCTGTTGTTGCTGCTGCTGAGAATCTTTTTTCTTTTCCAACAATTTCATTTCGTATTTGAACAATACTTGTTCAATGTCTCGGCGAGCCATTAGCTGTAGGGCTTTGTCCGCTTTCAAGTTACGCATCCGTTCGGCCACGTAATCCGAGAACGTACTGAACTCGTCGACCAACACGTCCGGTCTCGACATTCGCATGATCTTTCTGCTATTGCCTCCGTATGTCCCTCCGCCGCCGCCGCCGCCGTCGTCGTCTGAATAGTCGCCACCCATGGTTCCCTGCAACATGTCCCGATATTTCCGGCAAGCCCACGTCTGTCGCTCCTGCACGTCGACGATTGGCTCTTGGTTGTGATAGTCGTCCATTGACTCGTGCATAATCGACGCCAACACGCTGTCCGCTTCGTATCCGCTAGCGCTGGCCTCGTTAGCTTCCGCATAACTGTCCTCGGACGTGTGATGATTCCATTGAAATTGTTGATTTTCTGCGTCTGCTTGCTGAAACATATCAATTTTAAAAATATTATGTCAATACAAATTATTAATAATTAAAATTATGTGTTTAATGCGCATACATGGCTCGATAGCATGAATAATATAAGTGATAAATAAGAAAACAAGAATACAATTATAAACAATACAGATTTACTGTTTTATTTTCACTTTACAAATAAAATTTTTATTTTATTTAGTTTTGTTTTCGTTATTAATGTCACTAGTACCAAATTATACTAACATAATCATTATTTTAAAATTTAATGTTATTTGTATCAATAATAGTACATTAAAAATATTTTACCTTCAAAACTGCTTTGTATTTTTTAAATAAAAATAATTTTTTTTAATAAAAAAATAATAGTTTTTCACAATTCAGTTCTTAATTCCCAACAAAGTATAATAATAAAAAATATTTTTGTACTTTTATTAAAAGTTTATTACTTTTAAAACTAGTTTGAATGTGTTTTCAATACTGAAAATCTATAATATCTTACTTTATTATGCATGAAAGCGTTATAAGAAAACTGGCCTTCACTCCTCGATGAACTAGCAATAGCCGAGTGTAGCTGTTTATTCAAAATAAACATCTGTTCACTTATTTGATTACGTTTAGTTTTTTCTAATGATTTCCACCACACAACAGGTTTCAAATCTCTATTAATTTTAAAAGCAGTAGTAAACAAATAGTCTTTATACGGTCCACTGTGAGCCTGATATTCAATTATATCAGGTATTATAGTGGGATGGTTGATTTCTGCATACTCCAGAGCTTTGTCAAAAAGGCATCTTTTTAATTTCTTTCCTTCAAATCTCGGATCTAAGATGTTGGCCAAATAGTGCACTGGGGTAGTACTCATTTCAAACCGTTTAATAATTTTAATTTTCACATCGTCGTCATCGTTTTGAAATTTATTTATGAGATCAAGCCATATTTCAGTCATTTCTCCAATAGTACAAGTGTCTTTTTGAGATCTGACAAATGCCACAGATATAATTTTAAGTCTTTCTAAGTAACCTACCGCAATGTTTTTCATTCGTAAATCATTTACTTTATTAATTACTATAGAATCTATATCGGTTACATTTTTGCTACACACTTCTATCATTATATGCCAGTTTTGAATGAAAGATTCAAACATGTGCACTAGCATGTCACACCTTAGTTCCACGGGTAGACTGAGATCCTTGCCACCAGCAGTTTTATATTTTTCTTGTACAATATCAGTATTTTTAAAGTATTCTATCACAGATTTTATATGTTCTACTATGCCGGGTATTTGAACATCTTTTGATAGTAAATTTAACATATGCGAACTACAATTGTATGTAAGAATATCTAAACGTCTTAAATCGGGATGTTTTGCTAGATGTTCACTCATTTCACATACATTGGGTAAACTATTCGAAACTAAACTGGTAACTTTTAAATTATATACATTGCATTTACATATAGATTTTGCAACTAGGTTACAAAGATATTGAGTGGTGTGTGATTGGTTTTTTGTATCGAAAGTATCGATTGGATGCAATATTTGATCTTCGATATTATAAACCGAGATACTAATTGTCGAGTCGTTGTGTACATTTGACCATCCGTCGATCAGAAGACACACAGTTTTGCCATTTAAAGTATGCATAACGTTTTGAGAGAGTTTACTGTAAGTTTTAAAAAGCAATTCGTTGGCAATAGTATACCTATTAGGTATTTTGTACTCCGGTCGTAACATTTTGAACATCGCTTTGAATTCGGGATGTTCGACTATTTCAAGAGGAGAATTTGTCGCTAGTATCATCTTCACTATTTGCTCGTCAAGTATTTCTTTTTCAGTATTTGGAATTCTTTCGTGCTTTAACGGATACGGTACAGATGCATTCTGAGTTGTATTCACTGTAAAAACATAGAAGAAAAATTAATGTTCAAAAAATCAACTATTAAAAGCAAGGTTTCAAACTGGTTAAAACTCGTTTCATAAAAAAATTAACATAACAAATAAAAAATATAAAAACACTATGTAGGTATTTTAATTTTATAGGAAAAATTCATAAAACAAAACTAAAATTTCATTTTGTGTTCGAACGAAAATGTTTAAACGTTTTTAATTTCAATTTTTAATTTAAAGTTATAAAAAATAAAAATAAATTTATCTATAACAGAAAGGTATTTTTTTAATTGAGTTGATTATATTGTTTGAGATCAAGGTATAGCTGATGCTTTTATTAAATGTTTTATAATCTAAAATGAAAAGTTGAATATCAAAAAAAAATGTTAAAATATTATGTTTATGGAATGATGATAAAAGTCAATCGAATTAAATCATGAATAATATTTAATTTTATATTAACTGTGAATTAAACTGATATTTAGGTTCTGATAGAAAGGAAATTTTACTTTAGAATCTAATAGTTAAATTATTTAACTTGTAAATTATAATTTGAAAAACACAAAATTAATCGTTTTTTTATTAGTTATAAACCAGTTTTATAAGTAAAAAAATAACATAAGAATGGAAAACCATAAACGGAGGAAAAAATATTTCAGTTTGAAGCTATAAGATTAAAAGGATACACACTTAAAATACTTGGGACTTGGGACAAATAAATAATAGTCACAGATACAGATTATCTAATCAAACCAAAATATGAATAAATTTATGACGTCCTGTCATTATGTAATAATTCATTGTAAAAATTACCTTTATTGACTCTGGTGGAATTCAACGGTTTGATCGCATACGCCATACTCGTCGTTTTGTTTTGATCTTCTGCACAGCCATTGACGTTCGGCTTTTGTTCGGCAGCCATTCCGTTTTCACTCGTGGACGAGCAGCACGTGATTTTATGTTTTATCATTCGTTCGACCAACGCGACTATTGACAATTTACAACATTTACATATGGCCCGCTTCGTTTTTCCTTCCGTATTTTCCTCGTTGAAATGGATCCACACAGGATGTTTTCTCCGGCCCGTCATCTTCACTATAAGACACGCTATAATCGGGGGTCTAGTTTTTGTACTACCTACAGGACAGGTGGTGGTAGTTAGAACGCAACGATGGAAACACTAATAACACATAATATTAACAACGACTGGATTTGTGAATGTAAAAATTTAATTAAAAAAAAACAAAAAACTGCAATCGATAATCGTCACGAATCAAAAACAACAAAAACGTTATATAACAATAATATTATTATCAACACTCAGAGAAATATTGTTGATAACATAATTCGGATCAGCTGCTGCCGCCGTTGTAATCCTTATCTCGGAATTCAAAATCACGAAGAGAGGTCGGAAAATTATTTTCTTGCCGTGCGAACAACAATTTCTTTTTATGTGCGAAGATCTACCATACGGAAAAAATCTTTTACGTCCAAGGCACTGAATGCAAATGTGAATAAAATGTTATGACGTTGATGTGAACAGCGCGCGATCGAACGAATTACAACGTAGACAAAACTCGTTCGCCTTCCTTTGCGTTGGTTGCCCTTGTTCGCTTCACAATGATAACCACGGTCTTATTATATAAGATTGCGGGCACTAACTTAACTTGATAAGTTATTATGTAAGTAATTCCGACGACTGAAAATTGTACCAGGACCCTAAACACCAAATTTTCGTAGGGGGGGACAATTTTTTTCATGAGGGCATAAGTTAAAAAACAATATTAATTCATATTTATTTATTTTTTTTGGGGAGGGGATGCCTCGTTTCGCCCCCTGCCAGGACGGGCAAATGTAAATTCCCACACGAGACATATAGCAGGGGTCAAAATGACCCCCATGGATATACGTACTTACGTAAGTTCCCACATATATGTACAAAAATATACACAACATTTGTAGGGTGCATAGCAAAAGTTTTTGAAAACGTCGAATTGAATATGATAATATTTTTGATACTTCGTTTATTTCGATCATTTGAACTAACATGATCGTGGTGAATCGACAAAGTTTGATACGATTTCACTTTGAATAGGCTTTGAAATAATAATAGTCATTAAGTGATTATTTCACCGGGTGTTTGGTCGACTCCGCTTCGCTCCGCAAATAAAAAATACCCTCGGCTTGTTGTACAACGTGGTATGACATTTCGCGGCTTGATAATTGGCAATTGTATTGCGATTTTTATTTTTCAAAGTTGGCGTGTATAAATTCTCTTTTTTCAAATGAAAGAAAATTCAAACGAATGTTTTTTCAAATACGATCGTTTCTAGAAATTAATTATTCAAATTGTTTGAGTACTTGTTCAATAATATTTTTTTAGACCATGGGAGGGACGACCAAGGAACTTATGATGTACTGGTGTATTTTTTTTCGTGTAGTAACTTAGATATTATGTAACCGTTTACCTGCTATGCTTCGTGTGGTTACTTACTAAACCCCGCCAGAACCTGGTAAGGGGACGAAAAACGTCCAGTATGGTATTTCGTTCGGGGCCTCGGGGGTAACTTTTAGAATGATGCAGGGGAGGTACATATACCCCCCCCCACTAGGGCCGGACTGGCCGAGTGGTCTACTATCCCACTGGACAATGGGCCGCTGTCTTTTGAACGTGGTATGTACCTACCTACATCTATTTATTATGAACATTGCATATTAAAAATATCCTTCATAATTACTTAAATTTTAGCAGAACTTATTGGTTGGCTCGATTATATTTATATATATATTTTTACTTATATTTCGTTAGAAGCTGGGTCCACCACACTATGGACCGAACAGCGAACGAATGACGATCGTTTGCCTTCGTATATATTTTGTGATCGATTACAGCGATAACTAAACGAATAATTTGTGTTCGTTCGGTGTTCGACCCGAAGTGTAGATGTGGCTTAATATGAAAATGTTCGAATGACCTTGAAATGCATCGTCGACTCGTAATTATATTTCAACCAGTGGCGTATATAGGATTTCTTCAATATGGAGAGGGGAGGGAGATATGAAAAATAATTTGTAAAAAGTACCTATAAAATATTATTAATATGAATAAACGTAATTTTAAGATATTATAGCTCTGGACCGGATTCTTATGTATTTTAAATTGTAAAATATGCTTGCGCATACATGCACTTAAAAAGTTTCAAATAGGCAAAATAATTTTTTTGATATTTTACAATTGAATTTTTTGTATATTTTATATTGATACAGCTATTATAATTAATTACCACACAATTCATAAAAAAATAAAGTAAAGCGAAGTATAGACAAGATACTTCGCACCACGAATATTCTTCGCTCTTCGGCTCAAATACTCTTGGCGGTTGTGCAGAATTTTTAAGAAACGATAAATCGTTTCTTCAATAAGACACGATTCTGAACGAATGAAGTTAATAGTCATCAAGACACATCCACCAAGAGTATCTGACCCGAAGAACGAACAATATCCGTGGTGCGAAGTATGTCCGGCTTTCTCATCTATACTTTACTTTACACCTTTTTTATCTAATAAATAAAGGTTGAAAAAAAATTAACGAGTAAAAGTGTTAGAAAAATGCTCAACATTTTTTTTTCATATTTTCTAGCGCCAAAATGTTTCTCACATCTATGTTTAAATTTTCATAAATTTTGAATCAAGAAATGACAGTTTTCGAATCTTAATTACTTAGTTCATTAATTAACTAGTTAATTTACAAGTTAAAATGTGTGATCCCAAGTTTTTAAATTAAATTGATTTTAAAGTTCCAGAATTTGTTTCAATAAATAAAGCGTTTGCTGTTCATCTCCACTAGTTATAGAAATTATGTTAGAGTCCAATATGCTGTTTGCGTACGTCTTGTAACAAACCGATTAATTTTTATTTTTATTCTGTTTCTAAATTAAAAATGGATGTGTTTCAGAGCCGTTTTTTGCCCTGGACCTTGCGTTTTATATATGAATTAGAGGCCTCGCATAATTAAATTTGACATTTTATTATTATAATTCATAGATAATATGAGACTTCAAGTAGCAATGAACTCTCAAATTGGGTTTCCCGAGTTTTGTTCTTTGATATCAGTAAACGATTACTAATTATCGCCTAATTTCTTCAGACATCCAATAAAAATAACAAAATTCTACTGTTATGGTTGACTTAAGAGCTTTAACACATGCTATTAAAATTCAAGAATTTTTCGTAAAATATCGCTAGACAAAAATGTTTACAAGGTTCGAGTTTTATATTTTAAATATCTGTAACATCTTTACTGAGCAATATTTTACAAAAATAATATGACATATTCTCAAAAATGCTCTCCTTTTTAATTTTAATAATATATATCAACACTCTAAAGTCAACTATGTAAATAATAATTTTTCAAAGTTATGAATTTTATACTTAAATACTAGGCCCTATTAAATATAAAACATTGAATAAACACATTTATTCTACACATTACCTATGTCCTATATTAACATTAACTATAGGGTACATGCGTAAATGCATAGAATTATATAAACTCATTTATTAAATAATTGTCAACAGATTTCGATGATTGCAGTACTTAGTAGGTTTATCCGTTAACACTTATTACAATATATTTACCGAATTTGATGCGTTTTTCGTAAACGTCAAACATTCTTTTTTATATTCCAATTATATAACTGTTAGTTATAAGATTAAAATTGTTTTCGCTTATAATACACCAAAACTTTTAATAGGACAGTTAAATTTAAAAATTAATTGTGTGATTATAGGTTCTGTTTTCAAACAATAAAATTTAATATCGGTTTGAGATTTATTTTACTGCAAATAGTACCTATTTAATGCGTTTTGAAATATACTATAAAAATTAATACCATAACAAAGAGAATTTGCTTCATAAATTATATTTTATTTGAAAAATGACAGATTCAGGTGAATTGGATAA
Organism: Stegophylla sp. TES_Ste_2020; assembly: GCA_025469315.1. Taxonomy (NCBI): domain Eukaryota; kingdom Metazoa; phylum Arthropoda; class Insecta; order Hemiptera; family Aphididae; genus Stegophylla; species Stegophylla sp. TES_Ste_2020. The sequence continues at coordinate 19,852 of JAIPRM010000218.1, read as the reverse complement.
CATTCATAATTCAGAAGTCATAAATCGTTTCATACTTTTTAGTGTTTTTTTTTTTTTTGTGTTGTCGGGTTGCAGTTTTTAGATTCTAAACGAAGTAAAGAAGCTAGTGTTTGTACATTGATGTTTATTTATTATTATCATTTTTTTTTCTGTAAACACTTTTTCATATAAAAATACTTGTCAAAAAGTCTCGATCAGCAACTTTTATAAACCGGATTTGCCTTTAGTTGGTACTTTAAAGAGGTCATCTTTAGAATTTCTCAATTTTCAATTTTTTGGGGGAAAAACTACTCAAAATTCGCCAAAAAAGACTCGGAAACCATAATTTTTTAATCCAAACTTTACAAACAAATTTTAGACATTTTCCGACACTTTTTTTTTCTCGTTAATTATTTTTTCCTTTTCTTTAATTATTAGATAAAAAAAAGTAACGTATTGGCAAGAAAGCCAATAAAAAGAGTTCCGGTCTGGTGATGATCTAATCAATGGTGGTAGGTATGCATAGTATACGTAGTAGACGAAAGTTATTTAAATTAAATGTTGCAAAAGTTATGATGAATTGAAATCGCATACTAATATGCTGTCAATAGGGAAAACGGCGTGCGTATTGCTACGGCCGAAGTAATTTTAGGAATACTTCACACCGTAATACTTGCGCGCTCCACCACCAGAGGGCGATACTCATTCGTATCCGTTACATTATTAAAATCGAGGCTTACTAAGTAAAATCGACTAAGTCTGTTTAAATGTAGCCTATGTTACCTGGGTCATAATACTGTGGAGGAACATACATATTACAACATACACAGACTGCTAAAACCACAACCCTTTTGGCTTCACCGAAGTCGGAAAAAAAATTGTACCTCCACAAGACACCTAAGGTGACATGAAAAAAAAAAAAATAAGTTATGGAAAACTTGAGTTTTTATTGTAACTTGAACATTCCGAAAATAACAATACAAATATTTGCATTTTTACTACACTTTTTAAAGGAGAGCACGCTTCTTAAAAAAATCACCCTGTCAACTTAAATTAACGTTTTTGTGAAAATCAGTTGCAGCAATTTTTAATCCTTAAGCGTTCTTAACTCTAAATTTGTTTTCATGGACACGTATTATTTTTTTATAACTCATTTCAAAAGTAATATAATGCGTAAATCTTCAACATTTCATCAACACCTTATTATAGACAAATTTAGGGATAGAATACAAACACCTATGTAACAATTATTGTTAAACATTCTCAATATAAGACCGACAAATATTATTATCTATAGTTTACTGAAGCTCCGCTCAGAACTGCTTTATTGAAGTAATGATTTATCGTTTCTTTAAAATTCAACACATCCACCAAGAGTATACTCTACCCGAGGAGCGAAGAATACTCATGGGACGAAGTATGTCCGGCTTTTTTTTACATTACAACTTTTTAAGGAATTCGGTGAGGTGAAAAATATGTGTTTTAAATTTAAATACATAACTGCCGTGATTTTAACACGCAAGGATTAATTAAAAAAAAAAAAGGCTGGATAGACTTTGATTTTCGGATGAGATATTCTTGGTGAGTGAACTGAATCTTAAAGAAACGATAAATTATTACTTCAATAATACAATTCTGAGTAGAAGTTCAATTATTATACAATAACCACGTAACAATAATTATAATACGTTACCATGGTTACCATTGTTACTACATTACCATTATTGCTATGGTTATCAATAATGCTCAAATATTATATATTAATTATTAATAATAAATATTAATAAATAAATTTTTCAGTTATTAGACAATAACGACGTAACAATTACTACATGGGGTAATTACAATTACCCCATGGTTCTGGGGTAGGGTAGGATAAGGGAGAGAAGGGGACGAAGGGAAGGATACGAGAGGGTTTAGTAGGTGTAGGGGTACGTGTATTGGTAGAGAGGGGGTACCAATAATGGCGACAAGAGTAAACCCTTTGAAATAATGAGAATCTCGAAAAATGCCAAGTATAAAGTAACATCTAGAACCGAATCTTGATTCAAAAAGTAGCTGATCGAAGCTTTTGGATAAGTATTTCTATTAGCAAAAGTGTTTACTCTGCTCAGAATCTAACAGCTGCTTACCCTCCCGAGAAAACCTGCGCACGCTAATTATTGTATATTACGGTGAATTCATTTTGCGTTGGTAAGTTTTCGTTGTCGCTTAATACTTAATACATTGTATATTAGATATAATATTATGTTTGTACGTATGTCGGCGGTTTAATACAAAGAATTATAAGATAAGCTGAAACTGTATAAAAAATGAGAGTGGATATAGTTGTAAAAAAGTAACTTGAATTTAACACGAACTTATACCTGCAATATACATAAATATCGTATTATATATTATTTTAAAAACGATTATATTGAAATGTTTAATATAACTTCTCGTCAGTTGCTGCAGAATACAGTTTAGCTGTAATTCAATTATCCACGTAATTACACTTCAACAAACTTAAAGACTTTGAGACAAAACTGGTATCGAGTTGAAGTTCGGTAGAGACTCTATAGTTAATCGTTAACGAACGGATAAATTTGTTTTCCAAGTTTCATTAGTTGTATTTTATATTGTTCAACGACGAGAAACTATCGATAAGAAGAGACGCAACGACATTGATTAAAGTTTATAGTTTAATATGCGCCTTTTATAAGTTAAACGCAAGTGTTGTGACAAAAAAAAAAGTAATCGTTTTTAATAAAACAAAATAAAATGTTTAAAGATTAATATACTCAATAATAAAAATAAAAACCCTATGATATTATATATATATATAATATATATATAAATATATATATATATATATTATAGGTGTATAAAAATAAAATAAAATAAATAAATAATAAATAAAATCAATGTATAGTTATTACACTATATATTTATTAAATAACAAAATAAATAAATAAAAATACACTTAGCCTGGAGTTGTTTTTCTTTAACGACCGGTTTTGATTTTTAAAATCATTATCAGATTAAGAAAACTGTGAACGAAAAGAAAAATATTTAAATAAGAAATACAATGGTCGTTTTACATAGAGAATATAATAAAAGAGATTGTTTAAAATGAACAGAGTGAACATAGATGTGTTAAAAAGTGAATTCCATGTGTGTTCGTTACTATTATCTAAAATAATATATTGATATACCATATTATTTTTAAAATCTGTTTGAACATTTAAGATGTTACTAAAATTATTTTTCTTTATTTCATTGTGTATATGTAACTCTTCTAATACTGAATAAATGTAAATGTTGTTTTGGGTAGTTAATATGTCTAAATCTTTATTTATATCGAAATTAATATTATGGTTGTTTTCTAAAACACGTTTAGCGAAATTTGAATTAGGATTATTTTTTTTTTTTTAATTTCATTTCTCATATGTGTTCTTTATATTTTGTTTTGAAATTTCTGTTAGTCTTACCTATATAAAATTTATTACAGTTGCATTTTTTTACTCACCTCGGGTGGGATACTCTAGGTGGGTGAATTAAATTTTATAGAAACGATAAATCACTTCTTAAAAAAAAAAAACAATTTTGAGCGTAACTTCAGTTAATATACAACAATAATAATTGTCAGTATTATATTCAGTATGTTTGATGACAATAATTGTTATTTAATAACAGAATATAGTCCATGTCCATTTCTCATTATTCGTGAAAAAGATCAATATTGTTTTATATGTTGTGTAATAATTAGTTCTATGATATCGCCAAGTGGTCGAAATTTGACTAAAATTACAATATTATTTAATTTTTGTGTGGTTGTACATACAGATCTCACATCAATAGTCAATTAACATTACGTGTAAACCGAGGTTGCATTATTATATTAGTTATTTATTCAATTGTTTATGATTTATGTTCATTATTAAAAAATAAATGCATTTTCGTTTTAAATATATACGTATGATTGTACATTTGTACATAAATATTAAATTATTGTGCGATGGAATGCGAATTAACGAAACCAGCGGGGAAGAATTTACTGAATAACGACGTTCAATGAGTCATTTTCCGTTTTAAAAAGCAGTCAAGGTTCGATTTCATTAATTTATATGAAAAAAAAAATAATAATAATAATAATAATAAAAAGATTCATACGAAATACGCGGACAAACGTAAGTTCAAAAGAATAAACATATGCATCAATATATCGAGTAAATGTGTATCGAATTTTCAAAATTCTTACAATAAATATAATATATAAGTGGCTAATACATAATAGGTACTGTGTGATACGTATAATATATTAAACACAAATATTATATTATTAAGGAAATATATACAATAATATTGTTTCCAAACAAAAGTTTAATTTATATTTTTATTGTTCGGTAAATAATTATAATATCAAAAAATTAGTTGAAATAAACCATTTTACGTTGTAATATCCAAATATTCATAATATATATATATATATTATGTTGTTCATTTTAAATATGTAATGATTTGTTTTGTATAATTTGTTAATTGTTTTGTAACAAATACACAATAAGAGAGTCTTTGGCATATTTTAAGGGAAAACGATATGTTATTTGTCAAGGTTCTGCCGGCTACTTCGTGTAATACGTATACACGTACATTTGGATAATATAACATTTATAATAAAAATTATCAGCAAGTATTCTCTCGATATCGGGGGTTAGAGTTATATTTGTTTCAACCGTTCACTTACGCAAACATAAAGTCACATTTATTTTGTCAGGAGCATCCTTACATATTATTATATTATATTATACATTATCCTAATATAAAAAATCGCCATATTGCAGACTTTTGGAAACATTAAAATCATTTTAAGTGTTTGTATAAACAGATTCATTGGTAGATTTGAAGGGGAAAAAAATCATAAATACACATATTGGAATTTTTCAAAATTTGTGTAATTTTTATATTGTACTGCATTTAGTTTAGTGTACATTTTTTTTTTTTTTTTTGCTTACCAATCGGTATATCAAAACCAAAAACCTTAAGCAATTTTTTGGTTTTAATGACCGCGGGGATCACAACCAATAATAATATTTAAATACAAAACCAAAATAATCGCCGCCGGTTTCAAACCCCGGTTTATTTACTTATGCCACCCCAAACGACAAAACGAACAATATTCAATTCGCACGGTGCGATATAGACATGACGTCGAAGTTTAAATGCAGAATAACTATTACAATAAAATTGAAGTCGAACGACGGCCACAAGTTTAATGGTGTCAACTGTTCAATAAAATATTAACCCGACACGAAATATTAATTTCAGACGCATCAGAGCAATATATATTATTATGATAGACTAATAATTAAAATACATAGCAATAATAATATAATAATAATAATAATAATAATAATGCACAACAAAGTGAAACGATACTACAGTATCAGACACCGTCGATATGTAACACAATAATTATTACAATGAAATTAATTAATATTAATACAATTATTACAATGATATTTACTGGTCATAAACCACGGTAAAACTATAACGACGAACGGTAATTTACTTATTTCGATATAGATTTCGTAGCTAATCGCGATGAGAATATTATCGTCGCCTGTGTCGATCGCGGTTTTTCTATGGAAATTAAGAGAAAACTATTGTTCTATTGACGCACCAAAAAGCGTCGGTTATATCCAAAGTTGGTTTTGGTATGTTTATAGGAGGACATTTGGTTAGATTTTTTTTTTGGGGGGGGAGGAGTTACAGAAAGTGACCCACTGTGGGACTTTGCCCCCGCACCACCAATAATTATATAACAATAATTACAACTCTACATTTTGAATTTATAGAATTTAATAATTATATTATATTAAATAATATAAAGTACCCGATTTTGAGCAAAAATATTTATAGTTTGTTATTTTTAAAGTGCATTAATTTTTCGGTTTTGAAGCATTAAACAACATGGTAACACAATACTTAATATAATGTTATCATAAAATTTGTATAATAATATTCTGCCCAGAATCGTTTTATTGAAATAATGATAATATTGTTTCTATGTAAATCAATACATCTCCAAGGAATATATTAATCGGAAATAAAAGTATATCCATGGTGTGAAGTATGCCCGGCCTCTTAGATTCGGAACGAAGTAAAGAAGTTTATGATTTTACAATGATGTTTATTTATTTTTTTCTTTATGTAAACACTTTTTCGTATAGAAATACTTGTCCAAAAATTTTGATCAGTAACTTTAAAGATCTAAAATCGAACTCAAAAGGTACTTTAAAGTCATTTTTCAAATTTCTCAATATGTTTTACAAAAACGCAAAAAAACTGCCAAAAAGTTGACAAAAAATGGCAAAATACGCTAATACTGGAATTTCTGTAAAATTGAAAATTGCTTTTTAACATAACTTCTAAAATAATGCAGCTAAGAACTTGAAACTTTCACAAACTACTAAAAATTGTCACGAAAACATCTCATAAAAATTTCAAGAAGTTTGAGTTGAATACAAAATTATGAAAATTTCTCATTTTTTGTTGCTCAGAATAGTTTTATTGAAGAAATGATTTATTCATTTAAAATTCAACAAACCCGCCAAGAATATCCCACCGGATGTGCGAAGTATACACTTTTTTTTAAAGTAAAACACACACGTTTATTATTTTTCGATTATTATTATTATTACTATTATCGTTAATAAATTATTATAATAATTATTGTTTTCAGATGACTGTCGTGACAATATCGTACAATATTATCGAAAATAATTGTTATATAGATAATAAAGTATACGTATTATTAGGAGTAATTATTGAGTTTTTATATAAAATCTTCACTCAATAGTAAAATGCATGTTCCATAAAAACAATAAAACGGAAATCGTATTAAACTAAACTTAAGAAATAATGAATCCAATATAATTTTATACGGAATATTTGTTATAATCGATAAAAATCTTAATTTTACAAGTATAACCGATTTTCTATTATTACCTATTTGACACATTTGCTTGGCTATATTTTTTTTTTATAATAAAACTATAACAGTTATAATGGTATAATCAGGTATACACTCGGAATCTAAAAACCTGACTTTATTTAAAAAAAAAAAAAACTATTAGTATAATAAGTAGCGCACAAAGGGTTAAATAACTTATTTTCATTAAACCGGTATGACCCTGTAAGTCCCTAAAGGATAAATCGAAACGTTGCTATTAGCAACATCGTCGTTAAAGTTTAGAATTGTTTGTCGAATAATTTACTACTATAACGATAATAGTTGCTAAGTTTCATGTTTTCATTGCGATACATAACTGCGTGAATACGACTACCGCCGAAATGAGTAATGAAGTTCTAGTTCTAATATTACAAACAATATTTCGTTTTATGTAATACAATTTTAAACACATAGTGTTATAACTTATGCATACAATATACGTTTGAAAATATGTAACAATGTCCGATGTTCAAAGTATGATATATTCTGGGTAAACTATTTATACAATCGTTTTAGATTCTGAACAAAGTGAAGAAGCTAGTGTTTTTACAATGATGTTTATTTTTTTTTTTTTTCTGTTAACACTTTTTCGTATAGAAATACTTGTCCAAAAGTTTCGATCAATAACTTTTTGAAA
>JAIPRM010000218.1:0-12142 GCA_025469315.1 Stegophylla sp. TES_Ste_2020 | reverse complement strand
AATACCACCCGTCGTGCGAAGTACACCCATCGTGCGAAGTATGTCCGGCTTTTTTTTTTTTTTTTTAATGAAAAACATTTGTTTTAATAACCCCAACTGTCGCATTTCGGTACACACGTAAAGTATACTTACATTTTGGGAAGTACTTACCTAGTTTATTTAACGGAATTAAAAAAAAAAAAACAGACGTGTGATTAAATAATAATTAATAATTAATAAATACAATAATAAAAAGTCAGAAACATAATTACTAATTAGACTATTATTATATATTAGGGAGTAAAGCTGTTATAAATTTACAATATTTATAAAATGTGTTATATAAAACCTACGCGATTCTTACATAATTCTCTAGATCAGTGTTTCCAAACCAGGGGGGCGCGCCCCCCTTGGGAGGCGTGTACACATTGCTGGGGAGGCGCAAGCAAGTAAAAATTTGAATTAATGTATAGAAAAAATTAAAGTAAAGTATACAACAAAGGTGATAAAAATTGTTATCCATAGGCGAAGGGGGGCGCAAGATTTTCGAAAATCTATAAAAGGGAATACAAAAGGTTGGGAACCACTGCTCTAGATCAATTATTTCCTACGTGATAGCTATGGCATTTTTAATTTTAAAGAGGGCGTTTTACTTTAGGGGGATTAAGGGGTGGGGACGAGTTTATGTCACCTAAATTATCTACCTGCATAACCATTATAACCAAAAAAAAAAAATAAATAATAATAATAAAATGAAAATGTCATCATCATAATGAGGGGTCGTGGGTATGAGATTTTTGGAAATCTAAAAAGTATGAAAAATAAAAAATGTCGGGAAACACTGCTTTAGATCTTTAAAAAAAAAAAAAATCAGTGTCAATATTTAATTTTATTTGTACATTACTTTTTGTTTAACAGACCAAAGTCCTTTATACATATTATATGAACGGTTAAGAATAAATAATAAAGACACATTACAGTCTACACAATCATCTAAATTTAATGAGAAAAAACAATTTTACTACAATTAAATTTATAATGAGATGCAGCAATAAAAATGTTACATCATTTAAAATTATACTGAGTTATTACTTAAAAATAATGCAATATTATATTTTAAACTCTCACGACTAGATTACAGAAAGTCTAACGTGGAGGATATTTTATTACTTAAAAGTTAAAACACAAGGTGAAATTTAATATATATCAGAATAAAAATATGAGGCAACAAGGCTTAAAACAGCAGTGATTTAATTGTTATTTATTATTATAACTTTAAAGTCTTTATAATAAAATGCAACTTATTTTACAATCCTATTTCGAATAAGATGAATATTGTACTTAAATTTAAATATTATTAAAAACTCACTCTTTGTAACTAACACCTGCAACTCGTAAAATTATAATACATCACCCATCAGATATTGCCAACGACAACTTTTAGTTTTTACTCTTTAGAATTTTATTATATTCGATCGAATGTTGTTATTAATTATTACTATTATTATCTTTGACGCATAAAATGAGTAAGCACTTAATTGAAAAAAAAAAACTAAAGTACCAATTAAACATACTAATTAACAATATTACAATATAATAAATGTTATTTACAACAATGCAAGTCCAATGCGCTTCCATTTATAGAAAAAGATAGTTTTAATCGAATCACGTGCTGTTAGGTACTAGTTAATTATACACTCAAGGTACGCATAAATATTTATACAAAAAGTACTAAGTATTATATTATTGATTATATAATTAACAGCCAAAAACAATTTGGTGACATTCGATGATCAACTGATATTTATACAGAAGGAAGAAAGTAATACCGTATTAAAAAGTTACTTTTTCAAAAACAATCTAATCAAGTTTTCTTTTTAAGGTTGAGCTGCTTAGGTTGAGTACTTAGAAATACATGTAATTCTTTGGAATTTTATACATTATGGTTGGGAATAGGGGGGGGTGACAAAATATTGTTGCCCAGGGGGCGGAAAAATCTTAAATACGGCCCTGGCTCCCACCGTGGTCCGAATAGCACAATTAAATCCTTTGAGCACGATGCGACGTGGACAATCGATGGCTGGCGAATCGAAAAATTACAAAACCTAGTGGCTACGCTCACCGTTCACACACGTCATCGCGCTCTTGTGTGTAAACGCGGCTTAAAGATTTTGTCGACAATGAGTGAAGGATTAATAATTATTTCACTAGCATAAGCAAACCGACTACGAGACTAAAAAGTAGAAATATCTAATGTTATTATAGTATTTATTGCATTTTATCCGCATACCTATATCATAAATACAATTTTTTATTATTTCACACCATTTTTATAGAACCATTAAAAAAAAAACGAAGACAATGTTTTAATGATTAATAATGATCTAGAGCAGATGTTCCCAAACTGTGTGTCGTGATTAAAATTTTAGTTTCTGAGTAAAGTGAAGAAGCTAGTGTTTTTTACAATGATGTTTATTTTTTTCGGTACGGTACTTTAGGCTGTTTATTATTCAAAATTCTCAATAGTCATTCGAAATTTGAGAGGTAAACAGCCCTAAATTAGACAAAAATTCAATTGAAACTTTATATAAATTTAAATACAGATTGCAGACAATATTATGAAAAATATTTTTGGGGAAGAAATTTTTTTTAGTTAATAATCCACATGGTGTGAAGTTTGTCCGCATTTTTATAAAATATACATTTTTTTTTATAGTATAGTAGGTGTAATTAGAGTAGGCTCGAGGAGGCTAAGTCCCCTCGGAACTACTCATGGCCCCCCAGAATTTTTGAGAATTACATAAGGTTAATGCGTTTTTTTCGGGGGAGGGGGGGCTAAGTCAATCAAATAAACGTATTAGCCCCCAAAAAAATGTGGGGGAATGAGATTTTCGAAAACGTAGAAGGAAGCGTAGAACAAAAAAATATTATTGATTGGAAACCACCGATCTAGTATAAGGCGCACAACTTGGAATAAGACAAAAAAAAAAAAAAAAAATACTAAAATGCATGAAATTAAATCATTGTGTACGACGTTAAAGAAATCGAGACATAATAGTATTTAGTAAACATTAAAATATTTAACATATCATTTTAATTCGATCAGAGTAAAAATAATCTATTCTGATTATTTCATGTGATTCAATATATTAATTATGCGCAATATTCAAAATATGGCTGTTCCATTATAACACAAACACCTACTGCAATGTAGTTCCTATATACGTTATATATCAAATAATAAATGAATGTATAATATTGTATATTAATATGTACCTATCTACAAAAAATATTCAAAAAAAAAAAAAAAAAAAACAAAAACAATTTTTACAGATGAAGGCGGCTGCTCGACTTCGAGGTCACAGAGACAAACATCGTGATTCGACGGTATATTATATTGTGGTCTCTGTCGACGAACGCGTCCGATTAAGTTTATATTAGGTGATTAAGAAGTATGACGTCGTATAGTGACAGATGAAATTAACAATTGGCATTTTTATTCTAGCAAACCCACTAAAGTAATAATGACCGAGGCAGTGAATTTATAATATATAACTAATGCACGGCACTATGCGGGCAAATTATTTTCGCTAATCGTTTTCAAAACGTAATTAACGTCTTATGCAGTTTCTAAATCGAGTGAAGAAGAAGCTAGTGTTTTTACAATGACGTTTATTTTTTTTTTCTTCTCTTTCTAGAAATACTTTTTCGTATAGAAAACTAGTCCAAAAGTTTCGATCAGTATCTCTATAGAACCGGAATCGTACTTCAGATGGTACTTCAAAGAGGTAATTTTTCCAATTTTTCAAAAACGGGGGAAAAATTGCAAAATATGCAATTACCGCAATTTCTGTAAAATTGAAAATTACTTTTTGACATTACTTCTAAAATAATGCAGCTAGGGACTTGAAATTTTCACCAACCACTAAAAATAGTTACCAGAACGTTTAATAAAAGTTTCGAAAAGATTTGATCAATTTTGAGTTAAGTACAGCAGTTTGAACATTTCTCATTTTTTGTTAGTTTTTTGTAATAAAATTTTTGATTTTTGATATTAAGACTTGAAATTTTAATATGATCTTATTGACATTTATATGTCTAATTGACCTGAAAAAATCTCAAAAATCGTTAGTCAACATTTTTTTTTATACCCGTTTGAAGTTAAAATTTCGACGAGATTTTGTTGTTAGATCATGAAATTTGAAATTTTTTATTTTAAAAATTGAAAATTATACAGGGTGTCCTAGTATGATTACACAAATGCGGTGACTTTTGTTCCATTAATAATTTTCAACTTTTAGTTAAACAATTATTACAATAGCATTGTGCTACAGCAATAACGTATTTTTGTTTTCTTAGAATCCAAATTTATAAATTTGAAATTTTATACTAAAATTCTAGAAGCCATTTTAGTTTTTAGTTCATTATAGCCATTTTGTGAATTTGATTTTTAAAAAAATATTGGTATTTAAATCTCTGATAAAAGTTAATCCATTAATTTTCAAAAATATTTTTAAGCTTTCGAATAATATTAATCTTAAATAAGGCACAATGTCATAGTATTTCCATTATTATGAGGTATTTGGCAAAATTATTAAATCAAGAAACAAATCCAGTTTCATAAAGTTGTTAGTCAAATCTTTAGACAAATATTTCTATACAAAAATGTGTACACATAAAAGAAAAATTTTGTTGACTATTTGTTACGTTTTGAACTTTTTTTTCTTCAGATAATTGTTGGTAGTTGGTGATAGATTTTATGTTGGACCCCTCTCCCCCCCCAAAAAAAATCCCGACTACGTGCCTGGTAACACCACGTAATAACAACAGGTCTCATTTTATTATTATGATAAATTGAGAAAATTTCGAGATGACGTGTATAGTCGTACAGGTTCAATAAAATGATGATGTTAGGTAAAGTGTAAGAAAAAAAAAGTGCTCATCACGTAATCTAGTTTTAAGTACTCGCACGCAAAAAACTCTTCACTCACTCATAAAAAATAATGTTTCATTCATTTCAACACGTGGCAGTTAAGTGTATAGCCAATATTATGATTACAATGTTTTAATAAACCGTACACACCGTTTTATGAATGTTATATTAAATTTTTGAAATTATCATGACAAATTCGCAATTTAATAAATTATTGATTCAACTTGGAAATTTCAAACAAAACGAGTTTTTGCGAATTATAATATTAAATTCACTCAATGCAATTATTTCAATGTTCAGTTGAATTTAGAATACGTTTTGCGGGCGAATATATTAAATTATTTCGCAAACAGCGTGTACTTTACAAAAACATGTTCCTTCAGGTTTATTATTTGATTCCATTTTTATTTTATTTATTTTTTTTAATCGCCTGTTTGAAATAACTTCAGAATGAAAATATAAATCAGCAATTTCATAGAAAATTTTTGACGTTTATTGACAACACTAATTATTAACCACGGGTAGAGTGCTACTGTATTTTTACTGCATATTGCATAGATTATAGAATGAAATAGAATATGTTTTTTATTATATATTATTCTTTCTGTAAGAAGAAGAACAAAATAATAATAATTGTATGTACCTGCAATATACGTTACATATGAAAATAGATATTAATTTTATATGTATAATATTTATTTTTATATGTTTTACATATTAATACATATATGTGAGTAAAATTATGTAAAAACGTATGATATTTGAGTTATAAAAACTATTAATCTCAATTTTAATTCTATAACTCTCAAAAGTTATAACTCATAAGCTAAAAGTTCAAACTTTTCTTTAAACGTCAAACTTCAATAATTATTATACGAATCACTATATGCAAATTGTAGCATATATTATAAGTAAATTATGCATGTATACACTGATTTTTGGCTCCACCAAGTCTTATAATATTATATTTTATTTTTTAAAAAGACAACTTTTTTTAATTAACAATAGATATTGTAATGCTATATAAAAAAAATAGTTAGAAGAGAAAATGTTTCACACCAAAATTGTGTGTTATTGAAACAGTTGTGGAAATCAACCAACAAAAATTTATAAAACTAGTTTTGTTGCTGTTGTAAACAAAATAAAAAAAATCACAAATTCTGTAGCAGGCAAATCAAAATCTAGTACTAAACTAAACGTGTACCTATCTATTATAAAACCAGCAGGGTTAATTTTATGTGCACCTTAAAATAAACCTGTTTTGAGAAACAAAATATACGGATGTACCCACAATGTTTAAAACATTATATCCATTTGATGGCATAAGTACAAAATTTATCAAGCGAAATAAAACATTATTGAAAACCAAATATTTATTTTTGTTTTTGTTTTTTTTTTTTTTTTTTTTTTTTTAAGCAAGATAAATTATTATTATATTGCATCGAAGAGAACAAAACCAAAATGGTGCTCCGATAAATTTTATGATTAAACAATATTAATTTTTTTTTTTTATTTATTGACACTGAACACGACGACATAACATTAGATTATACCTAATCATTCTAAACTTTAGCAACCAAACATTTTCTGGGTTTACATTTATCTTTTACGTAGCCAGTCATAAAGACTTTATTTATAAATACTTAATAATATATAATGTACGAGTAAAATAACACAGCTTCGCCCGTGAGCAGTGGTTTTATGTTATTCATGACTTTCTTGTATTAATTTTTATATTTCAGCTATAGGTTTTTAAATTTATACACATTTCAAGTACTATTAGTTACCTTTTAAAACTACTTTAATAATATTCGTGGTGCAGAGAATTTACCCCTTTTAACTTTATAGAGTTAAAATAATATATATATATATATATATATATGGTAACTTCAGTGGTAACGGCTCGGATTCAAAAATTTTTTACCAAATATAGGTAATGTCTAAACTTAAAACTTTTTTTTACCCTCTTCCCAAATATCCCAAATACAAGCAATTACGTTTTCTAATTTTAATCCCCTTTACCCCTCGTAATTCTGAATTATGGAAAATAAGGCATTAGATATTTCATCATTTGTATTAAAGATTATATCTACGGCTTAGTTTCACAAAAAAAAAAAAAAAAAATACAGTTAAGAAATTACGTTTTTCATTTTTATTCTTTTTAATCTCCCTAGGAAATGAATCTCGGAAAATCCTTTTTTATTGGGTCTCAACATAATGAAACAAAACTACTGACCAAATTTCATACTAACTTCAGAGGTTTCGATGATGATAAATCACAGTCAGTCATTTGGGTCATGTTATTTTACATAAAATGACCCATTTTAAGTACCATAGGGGTTGAATTATGAAAAAAAAAGAAAAAGTAAAAATAAACTTTATTGTAAAAGCACTAGCTTTATCGTTTTGCTTAGAATATAAAACACAATTACAAAAAAGTGTATACTTTGCTTGTCGGGGTGTTCTTCGCACGTCGGGCGGGACATTCTTGACGGGTGTATTGAATTTAAAAAAAAAAACGATAAATAATTTCTTCAATAAAACGATTCTGAACGAAGCTTCAACTAACACAGTAGATCGTTGGGTTGAAATAGTATGTATTTAATATAATAATGCCTACCAACATTTTGCGTATTATTATATAAATATATCAAAATAGGTAATTATTTGTCCGTACTTTCTCCGATTTTTTTTTCAATCAAACACTTGTAAAATGTTTAATTCTTTGTTCACTCAAAACTTTATTACACCAAAATATTCGCAATGAAATTCTCTACCTAGGCATCAAGTTCCGAAAAAAATCGATCGGGCCAATTTTCTTTTATGTACGTTAAAGTGGCTAATTTAGGTGAAACTAACGAATTTCGTCGAAATTCTAACTTCAAACGGGTATAGAGAAAAAAGTTGACTTACGATTATCGAAAATATTCCTGTCAATTAAACATATATGTTAGTGAGATCATATTAAATTTTCAAGTCTTAATATCAAAAATCAAAAATTTTATCACATAAAAACTAACAAAAATGAGAAATTTTCAAAATGCTGTACTTAACTCAAAGTTGATCAAATCTTTTGAAATTTTTATGAAATATTTTTGTGACGATTTTTAGTAGTTGGTAAAAGTTTCAAGTCCCTAGCTGCATTATTTTAGAAATTATGTTAAAAAGTAATTTTCAATTTTACTGAAATTCCGGTAATAGCATATTTTGCCATTTTTTGTCAACTTTTTGACAGTTTTTTCGCGTTTTTGAGAAAAATATTGAGAAATTTGAAAAATTACCTCTTAAAAGTATCTTTTGGGTTCGATTTTGGATCTTTAAAGTTACTGATAAAAACTTTTGGACAAGTATTTCTATAAGAAAAAGTGTTCACAGAAAGAGAGAAAATATAAATAAACATCACTGTAAAATCATAAGCTTCTTTAGTTCGTTCAGAATCTAAAATGTCAAGCATACTTCATTTTCCAAGTAGTATATTCCTTGGGGATGTATTGATTTATATAAAAATGATAAATCATTATTTCAATAAAACAATTCAGGGCAAAATATTACTATACAAATTTTATGATAACATTATTGAATATTGTGTAACCCCAGTCACAATGGTCCCAATTTTGGCCAACAATCAAAGTGACAATGTCAACTTTTTGAAAAATGTGAATTTAAAAAAAATTCTGAGCACAAAGCACTATGTAGAGCCGGGGATTCCACTTCAAAAAGTGGCAGACCGAAGCTTTTAAATAAATATTTCTGTACGCAAAACTGTTCACACAGAACGTAAAAAATTAATAACTGAACATCATTGTAATAAAATGCTTAAGCTTCTTCGCTCTGTTCAGGATTATCGAAAAAGAAGAAACAGTTTTTCAGTTTCAAAAAAAATCGACCAAGAAATAACGTTTTCAATTTTTTTTAATCCATTTCAACCCATTTTAAATAGGGATTACATTTTGGGAAATACTTTCACAGGGAGTCAGTATAATATCACGAAAACGAAACTACTGACCGAGTTTCATACTCATGACTTCAGCTAGGTGAGTTTTTTGGCGTATACTGCCATTTTCAGGCTTAGGAGGGCAGCGTAAGTACCCTCGACACCCCCCTTAGTGACGTCTACGAATAAAACGAGAGTCATACTCAAAAGTCAAAACCATACTTTCAGTTTTTGCATTTGCAAACATGATATATATTTTTTTTGTTAATGAAAATCGTTCACTGCGGTCTTAGCATTTCACGCCGCCGCCACCAAGTCAATCTCACCACCAACCCCCGCTAACGCGCGGATCTCGTCGCGTCATCCCCATCGACTGAAAGGCGGCGGCGGTTCTGTGACTGCGCGTGCGATCACCCGGTGACGTTTGAAGGGCGGAGAGCGCAAGCGTCCCGCGCGTGACGGCCGTTGTCGCAACGGTAACGCCGCGGCGTGCGTATGCGCGCGCACGCACGCGGACGCGTGAAAACTAAACAATGAGTCCAGCGACACCGGCCGGCCGCATCAGTAGAGAACGGATGGCGCGCGACGCGGTTTCGCGCCTCTCCGGGCGAATCGCGCGGTCCGTCGGATTGTTCGCGTTCGGACGGGGTCGCGAACATATTTTCATGCGACAACGGTCGAGACTGACACGCGGACAGCCTGTTGCTGCGCTGAGGGGAGGTTTCCGCGGAAATCGAAAATCTCGTCGGACGCGCGCAACAATATTGAAGGCGGTTTTTTTCTATGTCCCGATGGCGGTGGTACTCACGTTTTGTGCGTTCGGCGCGGACGAAGGCGTGGAACCGGCCGACGTCGCTCCCGTCTGCACGAAGCCGCTGTTGGTCTGCGGCTGCGGCTGCGGCTGCGGCTGCGGCGAAGGGACGACGGACGGCGTGTACCGCGACTGATCGTTCAGGAAGCACAGCAGCTGATAGCCGAACCACTTGGGGTTGTACACGGAACCGGCCTCGCGGGCCCGCTTCACCTTGACGTTCTCCCGGCTGAACTGCACGCGCAACGTGCATATCTTCTTGGCGATCTCCTCTTTGGGACACTTGAGCTTGTTGCTGATCTGCTCCAGCGCGTCGTTCTTCATCCGCTTGTTCCGGTAGTGCACCGAACTGGTGTCCCACAGCGCGGGACGGGCGCGGAACAAGTCGATCAGCTGGATGGTCTGCTCGCGGTACCATTCCATGGCCGATCGCGGTGTACGACCACCACCTACCCTCGGCGGCGGCGGCGGGTGGTAAACAAAAAATCCGTTAGAAAAATTCGTTTCGAATCAAAAGGGCGCGGAGGGAGGGGGATGGTTTTCTTGGAGCGCGCGAACGTCGATTTCGCCGGTCAAAACAAAAATAACAACAAAAATTTTATAATAATAATAATAATATAAATTTGTAATGATAAGAGAATGTTAAAAGTGTTTGAAACCGGAAAAAAGGAAAAATGTATGATTATTATTATTATTATTATGGTGTAATAGCGAGGAGGACGAAGGAGGCGGCGCAGCGGGAACGCGCGCGCGTTTCGATGGTTGATGGCAAACTGCAGCGGCCTTGGTTGTGTTTTACGTTCACGTTTGTAAAACAATGTTTATAGTGAACAACTGCCGGTCGCGGTGCGTTGTTGCTGCGGCGCATGCGCACGGCGTTTCGATCAACAAAATAATGTTTTCCGTCTGTAACACACGGCCGGGAAAACAAAAAAACCCGGTCGCCACCGCCGCCGCCGTCGTTTCCCAAGGTTGTGTGTCTGTCGAAAAAACACTCGCCGGATCGCGCACGCACGCACACCAAGCTATACGCCGGCGGCGAGGCGACAACAATGACATAAACGCGAGACCGCCTCCGCCGAACAACAATGGTCAGACACCAGCAGAACGACGACGAGCAATAAAATTCTCAAATAAAATAATAATTTTTAAATTTATGTTTAACGACAATGGTGGTAATAATAAAGCGGGCTCGTTTTTACTATTGTTATTATTACTATTTGTTATTGTCGCCGTCTGGGCGCTGTTCGCGCGCCACCGAGTTTTTCAGTTCCCCCCCACAGAAATACAAGGGATCGAGTGTGCGCGCCCGCGCACTTACAACCCCCTCGGGCAACGATCACGACCACGGTCAACGGCCGAACGATTGTATAGAGTGAGAGGGATGGCGCGCGCGCACCGCGGTAACCGCGCGTTTTTTCCTACGACCACGTGATGAGGTGTGTCTGTGACTCATCTTGGTGGTCTTCGGGTGAACACGTTTTTTTCTACGAAATTTTGCATTTTCACTCATCAATAATTCGATAGTAATAATTGCAATCAATCGCTTGCATTTCGGTTTTGCCAGTTTTTTTACTGTCTCAACTGATTTGAACGTTTTTTTGAGGCCTTGAAAGCAAACCTTGACATGTCAACATTTAAGGAACAAAATGTGTGTGGAGTTACTGGTTTCGGACACCAAACGTACCAGGGTCCCAGCCCCGCTCGTTAACCGCCCAAAATAATAGGCGACGGCGGCAACAAAGACTGCAGCGAGTAGACGATCACACATACGTTCCTGGTACAAATTCCAGATTTGTGGTCTACAAAAATGCGCAAGTGTCAATGAAATGAAATGAAAAAATGTGAAATTGCTAATGCGAATGTGGATGAAATTTAAAAAAAATATTTGATAAACGGTTATGATTCAGAGCTTCAATGTCTCAGTA
This sequence comes from Stegophylla sp. TES_Ste_2020, assembly GCA_025469315.1. Classification (NCBI taxonomy): domain Eukaryota; kingdom Metazoa; phylum Arthropoda; class Insecta; order Hemiptera; family Aphididae; genus Stegophylla; species Stegophylla sp. TES_Ste_2020. The sequence continues at coordinate 557 of JAIPRM010000218.1, read as the reverse complement.
TTATTAATACTAACATTTAAAGCTTTTAAATATTTTTTATTGTTTCAACATCCAGGTTGAACGTTTTTTGATAAATGTTATTTATACGTATTTATATAATAGAATGTTTAATACAATATGTAAGCAATTAGAACTTTGTACTTTAAAACAAAATAAACGAAAGATTTATACACATGGCTTTTACCCATAAAAACGATTTTGTAACTTAAGAAATGTATAAATTTTTCATCACATTCAATTATAAATAATTAATAAGTAATAAAATATCAATAAATTGTGTTAAGTACCTACCTTACTGACCATTGGACTTTAGTTTGTGTTACGACTTTAATTAATTAATTAAGTTTAATAATTAATTTATAACTCTGAGAATAAAAATCGGGACATTCGCACTATGGGTATTCTTCAATCCTCGTGAAAGGTCTCTTGGTGGGTAAGTTAAATTAAATAAAAAAAAAAAAAGCTGGACATACTTCGCACGATGGGTGTACTTCACACGACGGGTGGTATTCTCTTGACGGGCGTATTAAATTTTAAAGAAACGATAAATCATTTCT
>JAIPRM010000217.1:48139-70107 GCA_025469315.1 Stegophylla sp. TES_Ste_2020 | reverse complement strand
TAGTTGATACTTTTTAAAGAGAAATCATTTTTTGAATTTCTCAATTCTTCAATTTTTTTTTTTTTTTTTTTGAGGGAAGGGGGAGGATAAAATACCCAAAATTTGACAAAAGCGACTCGGAGGACATTTTTTTTCTTTTCTTTATTTATTAGATAAAAAAATTTAAGTAAAGTAAAGTGAATAAATGATAAGTACAGTAGATAAAGTAAAGTAAGGTAAAGCAATGATAAATGAAGTAAATTAAAGTAAATCAAAGATAAATATAGACAAGATAGCCGGACATACTTCGCTCTTCGGGTCAGATACTCTTGGTGGGTGTATGTTGAAAATGACAACTATTATTGTTCATTATATTATTAACTTCCTTCGTTCAGAATCGTATTATTGAAGAAATGATTTATTGTTTTTTTTTTTTAAATTCTACATACTTACCAAAAGTATCTGACCCGAATATCGATGAATAAATATCCGTGGTGCAAAGTATGTCCGGCTTTCTAGTCTATAATTTTTATCTTTGCTTTACTTTTTATTAACTTATCATTGTTTTTTTATTTTTTTTAGTGTTTTCGAAAACTCGTGGGGGTGGGTTTTGTGATTTGATCATCCTATCCCCTTAATTACGGCCCTGTTTTATACCACAACAAATTCATATAAAAAATGCATTTCCTTGAAGCTTACATCATCGATTATTATAGAATTATAATTAGCTTTAATATTATACCAGTGTTAATTATGTTAAAAAAATGAATAAAAATGTAATTTGTATTGAAATAACATTGTTGTATTTTTTAAAATTTCAAAAACTGTTTCTATTCACAAACAAACGGGATGTATTCATATTAAATGATAAATTCGTGTACATATCATATTAAATTTATAATATGTATGTTTCTATTCACCCATACATGAGTTTGTATGGAAAACAGTATACTTGAAAATAAATTTCGAAATTTAAGACTTTTGATTTTTAATGATTGTATTGTGTGTTCAAAAATCCAAATTCGAAGCCATTCATAATAATATACTGTTTTGTTAGGTATTTCCAATTCCGAAGACATAAGCTTTTAAAGTCGAAAAGTGTTTCTATTCACCTTGTTTTACGGTACATTTCTTATATAATTTTGTTTTGTTTTGTTTTTTAACTATAAAAGAAACCCATCTATAATATTATTGATAAAAAATATCTTGTATTTGGATATTGGATACGAATATGAATTTATACAGAAAAAAACATGTTTTGAAACTCACCTTCGTCTAAATCGAGCAAAAATGCATCGTATTCTGAAACGATAAGAAAATAAGTCAAGATAAAAACTAACGGAACTTCAATAATAATATTATTGTGTAAACAGTTTTTCATTTTGAAACAAAGTTAATTTTTTTTTATCAACTGATACTATACTATGATAATAATATGATTATGATTGAATAAAACTACATTGGGGTCATTTTACCCCACCATTTTTTCATCGATGAAAAACCAATGTAATATTATGTTAAGGTATGCGCATGTATTAAATTTACTGTAACTTAATAATAATTCATGTTTTATACATTAGAAACGATAGTATCAAGGTTATAAAATTGAAATTAACATCTTATCTTTTTTCTCAATTCAAACAGGTTATATTTTCTTTGTTGTGCCACTGTGCATTTGGTAACTACTACGTAAAGAAATCAATGTGATTTTATTTTCTCAGTTAGAAATTAATGCACTTTGAAAATAAAATATGTTATAGGTTCATGTATCTCAATATGCTTTCGCCTAGTTACATCTGCACCCTGGTATTTAACCAACAATATTCTCCACAAAGATCTTAAAATCCAAAATCTTAACCAAATCTCAAAACTATACTACACCAGACTTCACAACAAATTTCAACAACACACAAATCCAACCACTAATCTCTGAATTATCAACGAACACACTCCCAGATAACCCGCGCGTAGACTTAAAAGGCAATGTGGTGTAGAGATTTTATTCTTTTGTAAGTGAGCTAAATAAGTGCTGGAGGTCGCTACCAGGTAACACCTTCAAACCTTTAGAAAAAAAAAAAATTTCATTGTTATTACTGTCACTTTACAGGGCATTACCATTGGGTATCCTCCCTAATCTCATGATTCATGTTATCTTATTTTATTTGTCATTTATCAAACCTACTCATTGTACAAAGAATATGTATAGATTTTAGATTTCTTTCTATAAATAAAACAAAAAACAAAAAAAAAAAAGGTTCATGTATATGTAATATATTTATGTATATTATATGTTAGAATAATTATTGTCAGTTGTACTTGTTACCAGTTACAGAAACCAGTTCTCCCTCTTGCATACTAATTCATAAAATATTTTGCTTTCCACTGACTAATTGAAAAAAATAAAAATAAAATTTCAAAAATCTTATTGTTATGTATTAAAAGTAATTTTCCACGCCCTAACTTCCAAAAAATTTCCCAGCGAGCAATATATAGGTAATATTAAGGAGCCTACAAAATAAACATTGATATAATAATATAATTATAATATAAATAGTAAATAATAATATAATGAATAGCAGTAATTGTTCGACTTTTGTTTTATGATCCAATTACGTATTATTGAATCTGTATTGAGAATTGAAAAAATTTGACGAGAATTATGTTATCACATACCTAAAAATACTGTTCCTCATATTATTGACTATTATTATCTATGTTTAAATTTTTATAGTTTTGATCAAAAAAAAATGATGGTCTTTTTTTAGGCTTCTAATCAATTTTTGGATTGTTTTTTACCCCCAAAAAAATTGAAGAATTGAAAAATTCAAAAAAATGATTTCTCTAAAGTACAATCTAATGGTGAATTCGGTTTTAAAAAATTGCTGATCGAGAATTTCGGACAAGTATTTCTATACGAACAGTTTTTACAGTAAAAAAAAAAAAAAGAAGAAAAATAATTAATAAAATTAACATCATTGTAAAAACGTTAGCTTCTTCATTTCATCCGGAATCTAATAAAATAGCAGTAAGATATAAAATGTTGAATCAGAGAAGTGTGCCATTCATTGTGAGAAAAAATAGAGTTGTAAATCTTATTTAAACTTATAACCCGAATCACCCCCCAGATGGTACTTTAAGAATGTAATTTTTCCGATTTATCAATACTTTTTCCAAAACCGTAGAAAATCTGTCGAAAAACTGACAAAAGACGGCAAATAAGTAATTAATGGAATATCTGTAAAATTGAAAATCTCATTTTAACATAACTTAGACATTTCATAACAATTTCAAAAAGATTTGATCGATTTTGAGTTAAGTATAGCATTTTGAAAATTTTGGAAATTTGATCCGATGCTATTTCTCGGAATCTAAAACGTAAAGACAAGAAAACCAGACATATTTCGTACAATGGATATTCATCGCTCTTTGAGTCGGATACTTGAGGGTTTGTAGAATTTTAAAGAAATGATAAATTGTTTCTTCAATAAGATGATTCTGAAAGTAGGAAGTTAATTAATGTAAAGAACAATAATAATCATAATTTTCAGCACACCCACCAAGAGTGTCTGACCCAAAGAGCGAAGTATGTTCAGCTCTCTCCTTACTGTACTTTACTTTTTTTTATCTAATTAATAAAGAAAAGGAAAAAATAATTAATGAAAAAAAAAAAGTGTTGGAAAAATGTCCAAAATTTTTTTTTTCATATTTTCAAAATGTTCCTGTACCAAAATACTTTGTATATTATTATCTGTCTATATTTAAATTTTTACAATTCATTGTAAAAACACTACATTCTTCATTTTATTCAGAATCTAAAATGTATGGTGTAATTTTTCATTTTACATAATATTATTTTATTTGTAATATTTATATTGGACTGAAATTTATCATGTAAATCAAAATAGATAATTTTGGTATCATGATATGCACTTTTGTAATGATCAGTTTTAGTTGTATAAAACAAAATTTAAAATTATTAGATTATACATAGATTTACTCATTGACAATTTATTAAATTTAACAATAAGTAAGAATTGAAATTGAAGTGAAAAATATAAATAAAAATTTTTAAAAAAATGTTCGCTTTTTGATAATTAACATATATCTTAAGCTTTAACTATATATTTTTTTTGAGAGGTCATAATATAAAAAACTAATATGGTATAACCAAATATTAATTTTTCAATGTGCTTTTTTTTAAAAAAAATTTCCCATGAATATCAGTTATGAATTCTAAAACCAGAGAAGCATTTATGAAAATCATTTAATTTCGTATATATATAAAAAAAAAAAAAAAACACCGACAAAAATAATTTCATATATGTATTTGGAAAAAACTAAGTCTATACACATAATACATATGCATAATATATAAATATTTATAAAATTTGTGATACAAATAAAAATGTCACACAAAGTTAATATATTATTATTATTATTTTTTTTTTTACATTATTAATAATCTAAATAATATATTAACTTAAAAGTTACATTAGACTACAGATTAACACAATAAGAAAGTAAATAATAACCACAAATTATTTAATCAATCATTTGGGTAGTTACAAGGACAAGAAGCCAAGAAGCCTCATTATTAAACACGAGGTTTTTTTTCAAAGTGGCATTATTTGCCGACTATGAAGTGTGCTGGCTAATGAAAAAATATAAAAACCTAACACTAAAAATTATTACAAAACGTACAAACGAAATTGAGTTTTTTTTTTTTCTGGGAAACGTACACAACATATTACAATATATAATATAGAAGATAATAAAAAAAAATAAACAACACAAATAAATTGAACAGACATATCACAACGGTACACCGAAATTGTACTCCCCAAGTGTCAGTAGAACCTAGTATTTTATATCTTTTTTGACATTAGATATCAAAATATTGGTCCCTTCTCATTTTTGCCTCTTTGAAATATTTTTTAATCCTCACTAATTTCACCGAGAACTCTAATTATTTTATTTTAGTAGTACAAGGAACATAAATTCAAAATTGTAATTCATATTTTAGTTTTATAAAAGTTAATCTACTTTGATTTTTTTTTTTTTTTTTTTTTTTATATATAGTCCATAATGAGTGACTAATCTATTACATAAACAGAAACACTAGAACTCTATACATATTCATAAAATCGAAATACAAATTGAAATTTTAAAAATACAAATATAGTTATTCGATTTAATAAGAGTAGTTAACTTAATTTTAGTACCTTTTATATTAATTCAATTATTGTATAATATTATATTATAAATATATATAATATATAAATATCAGATAAAATATTTTCTAATCTATTTGTGTCATATTAAGAATAGTTATCTTAAAATTTTATAGAAACTTATACTATTTTATAAATATATAATAATATAATATAAAAGGAATTTTTTTTTTTTTAGGGATCATTTTTTGAAAATAATATGCTGCTTTGAATTTCAGACTTAAAAAGATAACGAATTGACACCATTTCTTGCTTGCGTGTGCACAAATTATTTTGCAGACTGATTATTCCAAAGTTACTCTGGACATCATAATACCACCGCGTTTGCACAGCCATGCACTAAAAAAAAAAAAAAAATTTAAATAAAAATATTAGTATAACAGTGAAAAAAATAGTATATTCAATTAATAATTTTCAGTTTACCCAACTCCGGCTCCCAGCAATATCGATAAAATATTAGTCAAGAACAAAGTATACAAAACCTCTTTGGAAAAGAGGCTATCTTTGCCGACCTTAGCGTTGCGCATACTGAACGTCTTCTTTTTAGGATGGATGAATTTCCAATTTCTGTAAAAAATAAATATATGTATATTTTGTATTAGGTACCTACTAATAATTTGCATAAACAAATAATACGCGAAGCTAATTGACTCGATGTAAGAATAGATACACAAATATTTCATTTTTAATTTAATATAAAGAGCATTTTCAAATTTTTATATAAATTACTTGGGGGGTGCTTGGTCTGGTCGGCTGCTCCAATCCCATATCCAATCAGTACTCTTGTCTAAGTTATACAATTCTCCTCCCTAATATAACAACAATCAAAGATTAATTATTTAAGCATTTATAACACAATTTTAACAGACACATTAATTTTTTCTTTGTTATTCTAATTTATGATATTTGATGTAATTTTCCCATATTAACACATGGTATTTAATTAAAACTATAACATTGATGAATCATTTGGTTTTATTAGTATTAATTTCTGTAATAATTATCAGAAAATAAGTTTATAATTTATCAGCATAATATAATATGCTGAATATAACACATTACAGTAGAACCTCATTAATCCAAACCCCATTAGTATGGACTTTGTTTAATTTTATTTACAGGTAAATTACACAAGTTTATGCCGTAGACTTAAATAAACCTGAAAATTAATGAAAAACAAATGGACAAAAAAATAGTGATTTTGTTCAAGACAAAGAAAGCCGGACATACTTTGCACCATGAATATTCTTCGCTTCACGGGTCAGATACTCTTGGTGGGTATGTAGAATTTTAATAATAAAGAACAATAATAATCGTCATTTTCAACACACCCACCAAGAGTATCTGACCAGAAGAGCAAAGAATACCCGTGGTGCCGAATATGTCCAGCTTAGCTTTCTTGTCTGACTTTAAAAATTAAAACCGTTAAATATTTTAGTTAACTACATGTTTATATTTGACATAAATAAGTGAACTTGAGTATATTTGCAAATCTACAACAAATATTAGCTGGTTTTTAGATAAAAAAACTTTTTAGACTAAAAAAAGTATGAATAATTAATGGAATTTCTTTAGTAAAACTTACTCTATTTGAATAATTAATATACACTCCTTTGAGATCGTCATCCAGTTCATTGTTTGGACTATTTGGTGGCGATTTTGGACTAAATAAAAATACATTAATTTATAAATTTTAAATTTTAAATAATGAAATTACACGCATAATTGTATACGACTAGTCACATACAACAAGTTACTAACCTTCCCTTTCTGGACGATTCTTTAGATAAAACTCTAGATGACGAATTGCTCTCTCTCTGAGCTTCCTTCAATAGTCTTAGATATTCCTCACCAGACGAAATAAAAGGTACTGGAGTGACGCGGTCAGCATTTTGAAAAGATATTGGAGACGTGCAACTTGTTATGTCCACCCAAGATTCTGAAAATCAAAATATAACATTAGGAAAATTAAAATCAAAATTTAATTTAGTCGGTATATAATATCTATATTATATAACTTAGATGTTTGCCTGAAATATTTTTGCTATTTCTTGCTTTGCTTTGTCTTCAGTTGGGCAATTCACGACGAATTGTCCAGTGTTCATAATAATTAGAGTGAAATAAAAATTTAATTATTACTACAACAATATGGATAATTTTTACACAAATCAACGATCAAGCTTTTTTTACAATAATAATAATTTTTAGTATTAGTTATATGATGTGACATTTTGACTCGGTTTGTGAAACGATTTAAATTTTTGAATGGATAAAAGTCCCCAGCGGATCGGATTCGGCCGGCCGTAACACTTCACAGTAGACAGTTTCTAGTTTTCTACTCGTCGCTACGCTCCTCAGCGCCGTCACTTTGCTCAACCCAATCTATATACGTCTCTAGACTTGCTGTGTGCAACGTGGATACATTTGGTTTGATAATTGATGATTATTGAGATAAGCTCTTGAGTCACAAACCGGATCAAAATGTCCCCGCCGAAAGGATCAAATTTGTCCTCACCGGATCAAAATATTCCCAAAATTTCACAAGACTGAAAATGTCTCGTAGTCATATTATATAAATATTTTTTTTTACGTTTTAGTTCTTATAAAACTAAAACTCTTATGGTAATAATTTTTGATTTTGATTTCACTCTGCTCACGAACACAATAAATTGGCAATCGACGAATATTGCTGAACTCAAGGCAAAGCAAAAATTTGGGAAATGCGAAATGCCCGGGCAATTTGGGAAATGTCCGGTCACCTACAACAGCAGTGCGGACTACTTGAGATATGTGCACGTGTAACACGATAACTTCTCAAGTGACCGATTGTGGATTCGTAGGGCGTTTATAGCCCTAGAGACGCAAACCAATCGTACGCGAGACAATGGACACCACTACTATATACAGCTGTTTCCTCGTCATCTTATATATTATTATTATTATATTAATGTTTATATGTGTAATATTATATGCTCATATTATATTGTACTCCTCGCGCGTCCTTGGGGTCGTGGAAAATAAGAATATCGTGTGTTTTGATATCGCGATTAGAGTATAACATATTATATTATTTCTTTGTCAGTACACATCAGTGGCGCAACCAATGAGGGGGGGGGGTGTTTTGGGTATTTGGACACCCCCTTTGAACCATATTTATGGCGATTCTATTCAATAAGAATTTTAAAAAAGCCGGACATACGTCGCACGACGGGTGGGATTCTCTTGACGGGTGTATTGAATTTTAAAGAAACGATAAACCATTTCTTCAACAAAACGATTCTGAACGAGGGAAGTTAATAATATAAAAAATAAATGAGAAAAAAAAATGTTAGAAATTTTTTTTTCACATTTTCAAAAATGTTCTTACGCCAAAATCTTTCTTATATAATAAGAAATAATAACTGTCTCTAAAGTACAATCTAGAAGCAAATCCGGTTTCAAAAAGTTATTGATCGAAACTTTTGGACAAGTATTTCCATACGAAAAGTTGTACACAGAAAAATAAAAAAAAAAAAATAAATAAACATCATTGTAAAAAATATTTTATTATATAGTATATTTTGGTATTTTTCAAATCTGTGATATTAAATTAAATATATTCAGTTTAAAAAATCCCAAGGCGGACAATGGCCCCTTTGTCCCCACCCTGTGAGCGTTCTTGAAGACAAACAACAATACACTTATTAATGATCGGGTTATACGAGTTAAACGAGTAAAATCACATAACAGTATAAAATTTTGCACGTCACAGAGATCAATTACCGGACGCGGTAGGTTTGCGCTTGTTTTGTTACTATATGTGCAAAATATAGCCGCGCCTACGTGTGCAAAAAACAAAAACGGCAATAATAAAAAACAAAACTGTTTACTACTTCAATAAAAATCAGTAGTTAATGTAAATACTAATTACATAAAATGTTTATTTATTATTCGTTAAAAATGAAAACAAAAACATCACACTTGATGAAGGTATCGAAATGCGTGTGATATTTTCAACAATAACGCGATGCGTATATAGAATAATATTATAATTTATGCGTATAACGCTTCCCTCAAGTAATCCACCACGTCCGCCTTGTAATAATCAGTTATATATAAAATCAAGATCTTAACTAGTGCTACTAACGATGTCAAAAAAAAAAAAAAAACAATGCGCACTAGCAATACAATAAGGCCGTAACTCAAAACCATCATTTTTTGATCCAAACTTTATGAAACTTTAAACATAGATAGACAACAATATGAGAAAAATTTTGGTGCTAAAACATTTTGAAAATGTGAAAAAAATGTTGGAAGTTTTGGAGTGTATTGAAAATATTATGACTATTACTGTTCTTTATATTATTAACTTTTTTCGTTCAGAATCGTCTTATTGAAGAAATGATTTATCATTTCTTTAAAATTCTAAGCACCCACCATGAATATCTGACCCGAGGAGCGAAGCATGTCTGGCATTTTGTCTCTTTACTTTACTATTCTTTACTTTCTTTTTATTATACATATTTTATAAGTGTATAAAAATGTTAAAGGCATATTTTAGCACATATATCAGCGTTTTTAAGCGCATATTTCGGTAGTTTTTAGTGTATATATTTCCGGACCCTAAGTATCAACCATTGGTATACCATATACTTATAAAATAATTGTTTTTTTTTTTTTTTAATAAAAATAATTGAAAAATGTTTAAAGGTTTATTTATTTATTTATTTGTTTCATTATCTACAAATGTATTCATGCAGAATATCATAATGTAGGCACATTCTAATAGGCGGTGCTTAGGTACACTAATTTCCTAGACCAAGTGGTCATAATGTAGATATTATATGTATTTAACATTTATTGTTTCATTATCAATAAACCAAAAAAAAAAAAATAATAATATGGACATACTTCGCATCATGGGACTTGGTGGTGAGTGTGTTTGATTTTAAAGAAACAATAATTTCTCGAATAAAACGATTCTGAGCGGAGCTATAGTTTATATAAGGCAATTTTACTTAAAAATTAGTTTATTATTATTAATTAGCCAGTTTTATGTTCCACTAAGAACGAGGGAAAAAAATTGATGAGAAAAAAAAGGGTTAATATTTTCTTACACAGGTTAGATAAAAAGTTTTAAAGGTTTTTAGTCAAATTTTAGGTAGTTTTTCCCGAATTTTGGAAAAGGTAATAAGAATTTCGAATAATCATGTTTCTAAAGTATCAGTATAAAAGCCGAATTTTGATTCAAAATGTTACTGGTCGAAATTCTTAAACAAGTATTTTTCCACAAAAATGTAAAAACAAAATCAAAAAACGTATTCCCCCCCCCAAAAAAAAAAAAACAAAAAAAACAAATAAATAAATAAATAAAAATGATTGTAAATCGCTAGAATTTCCACTCAGAATCTAAAATGTTGAATATTTGTACATATTTTTATTTTTAATGAAAAATTATTTAATTTGCATCAAAATAATAATGTAGGTGGGAAGTAGTTAGCAAATGGTTACATTTTTTCAGTTACATCAAAACGCTTCAAAATTCTTGTCCCCCCCCCAAAAAAAAAAAAAATGTAATCACTGTAATTACACCATACTATAAAGTATAAAGTGCGACTGTTCGGGAAGACACGCACTTATTTTTTATGGTTTCTCACGTCACACGTGGGTAAGTATCCAACTAGGCGTTCGTTTGCGGATTTTACATATCAAATAATGCCATAATAATATAATATTATAATCAGTGGCGCATTTAGAATATAATATGCGCGCCGGGGCGAAATAATTTTACCGCCCCCCTCCTACTAACTCGTTGGTAGTCTTTACAAACTCAGACCTTCCCTCTCCACCATCAATTAACCAAAAAATTTGCCTCTTACTCATTTCGAATAACATTTTAAAATGTATATTCTAGGGTTTAACAGTACATAATTTTTCAGTGTTTTATTCAATTAAAAAATTATACCAAATAATAAATTTTAGTAAAATAGTAAAAATTATATTATGTTATGTAAGTTATATATATTTTATGTTAAAATGTCTTACTTTTTCAACGGCTAGAAATGTCTTATTCTATGTAATAAAATAAAAATAAAAAAAATTGAACGAGTCAAATATAAAAAGATAGTCAGATGAATATATTTTAATATAATTAGAGATGAATTTTTTTTTTTAAGAAACTCTTAAAATGTCTGGCGCCCCTCAAATCATGGCGCCCGGGACATTTGCCCCTTTCAACCCCTTCCCTTAAATGCGCGCCACTGATTATAATGTGTATGATGATGATCAGGCGATGAAACTGCGTAGAACCGCACACGATAAATAAGTAGAAATCTGTACACCAATCTAAATAATTGTAAATGATAACGACAGGTATTCTATCTACATCCGCGGTGTATACATACAAAGATAAACTTTAGTCAGAAAACGGCCGCCTATTTGGATCCCGAGCACACGTGCGTTGAGTATTAGAAAAAGGGTGTTCGGGGTCAAACATACAGTCATTTTCACTTGATATTATATACTCTATTATAACCAGATCGTGATAACTTAAAATAATATGCTATGCGGGTCATTTGAAATATTTCAATAAATTAATTATAAAAAAAAAAAATAAATAAATAATCGATAATAAAATTCCTCTCTACAGAAATATTGAGTAGAACTCTCAATTAAAAAACCTACCTTTAAGCTTATGGGAAAAACTCATATATATATATATTTCGTGTATAGATGCAATATTATTTTATTTATAGCTCAACGGAACATGATGAAGACACAAACTTAAGACAATTGAATTTTCAAAATGCTAATCATCGAAGTCAACAACATTATACATCATAAACAACACATTCGAAGACACGAACGAATAGAATATTGGCAACAAGAACCGATAGTGTTATAGGTTAGGTTAGATCTGTTTACACAGAGGTAACACAAAATATAATATGACCGGCACAAATATTTTTTTGTGACCTTATATATAATTTTTCATGCAGTTATCTTAATTTGTATACACAAGTGAACAACAACAAATCGACAATACTTTTCTGTACTCTCTAAAAAGTCACTATAATATTGTATTTAATTAACATTTATCAGAACAATGGACGGTAATCTCTACGTACGCGAAGCATTGGCAACTTTTTGTATCATTTTTTTTTTCATCATTTCAATTCAATCCATAGATTGGTTGAACAATGAAATATTCTTCCATTCTCCCTTATCCAAATCTACTTTTTTTTCAAATTTTTTTATTTTATTTTTTTATGATACTACCTTGATTTTCCTCATTTTGTTTTCCGTTTTGATTTTTCTCTCAATCAAAAGTTATCATCTATATACAGTATAATATTTCTTATGAGATGTCCTATCGGTTCTTTCTTCCCTCCACCGGTTCGTTTCCAAACTGATTTTAATCCTTTTATCCTTTTTGATACACTTCATCATTTAACATTCGTTTTGTCCGAGAAAGTTTTTATGCTCTTCACCAGCACCCGCGTTTCGAAAGTCTTTATTTTTCTCGAGTCTTTGTCCACGATTCAACTCCATACATGTGTTTTTCTTATATTTATATTTATTGGATTTGTGATAAGTAGTTTCTTCTTGTTGAAAAAAACGTCTGTTTAGCTTATGCTATTCTACAATCATTAATGATGTCTATGGGGCACTTCTGTTGTCGTCAGTTTTGACTTTGTTACCACCAAGGTGTGTGAGCTGTTAACACATTCCAATTGTATACTGTAGTACTGTATATTAAGGGTTCTCAACCTTTTGAGGTTCATGCCCACCCTTTTTATATTATTATTTGGGGCCACGCCCCATTTCCCATTACTATAAGATTGAATTATAATATGTTATATACAATATATATATTATACTAAATAAATATATCATGACTTTAATTATTGTTGGGTATTAACATGAATAATATTCTTCAAATTATTGAAAATAATATTGTTAGTTGTTACCACAGTTTAAGATATCTTAAACAGTGGTTGTTACACAATGATGATCTAGCTATAATCGCATACCTACTTACAAAAAAAAAAAAATAAATAATAAAAAACAAAATACAGATAACCATAAGCAACGTTTTCATGTCCCGTGGTGAAATGTGGTTTCATTTTAATATTTTCACGCCTCCCTAGGAGGGCGCGCCCCCCCCTAGGTTGAGAACCCTTGCTGTATATGATATTATGAAATATATAAAAAAAATATTTTAATAAAATATATAATGGGTAATAGAACTATTGTACGTTTTTATTTTCTTAACAGTCAATAGGGCGCGTTTTGGAAATAGTCGAGGAGGTATAAGCAACCCTTATTGTCACCCCTTCGTATAAGCCTAATATTATACAGATTTTCCAAATGTGCCAACATTATTATTACTATGAGTAATCCTTATCGTTTCTTGTACAAATATTTTAATAGTAAATATCTCAGAGTACGCGCGTCTACAATATACATATATTATGCGGAACGAGATTATAGCGAGTGCGCCACGTTGCCGGTTCGTTTTTGCAGCGCATCTGCGAGCACGAAGGAAGAGGCGCGCAGCAACAAAAACGCATGCTCGATTTGAGACGTGTATAGGACATAAATATTATTACGTCGTGTGTTTTGAATAAAATACAGGGGGTGCGGTAGTACATAGGTTCTAACGAATTTCAATCCAAATTCTCATGAACAACCCAAACGTTAGAGACAAAGTAATTTTGTATTTTATACAGCACAATAATACATTGTACAATTACTTTGTCTTTAATAATTATTGGCTCATAAACCCACTGCCGCCGCACCTTGTCCTACAAACGACGCGCGCACATCGAGAGCTAATTGGAAGAGCTCCAGGTCCACGTGTGCGTTTCGATGGGGCACGCCAAAAGTGTATACACCGTGCGGTAGTAGTTTTGCAAACCGAAATAAAAGCATTCGAATCACTCGTGTGTTTCGCTCGATTCCGATTTCATACGTAGGCTAGTGCAGTGTTTCTCAACCCAGAGGTCGCCAACATTTAAACGAAAACAGAATATAACAAGGGCAACATAAATCCATCCTAAAATCAGATGAAAATATGTTCATTGCATCATAATATATTATTGTCAATTTGATCGAATCGACTTTAGAATAAATATTACAACAGATTTATAAAAACATTAAAAATTATTTGTTTATTTTGGTTAAAAATTAAAAGTAGAGTATCCTAACTCAACCTTTAGTCCATTTTCAATTAATTATTTATATGACTGAAATTTTTTTTTTAACAAATTCTATTAAACCAAAGATTGAAAAAATTATTTCAGATCAACAACAACTACCAAAAGCCATATTAATTTAAAGATGACTCTTAGTATTTGAATTTTTTTACATGTATTATATTTATATAACAAAGTATATGTAGTAAAATGGATTTATTATTTTTTTTAATACTATTGCAATTCTATAATAAGCGTAATCTATACTTAAATGTAAAATACGTATTTATAGAGGTCGCTAAAAATTGGATAACTAATTTGGGGGGGTCGACACAGTAAAAACGTTGAGAAACACTGGGCTAGTGTGGGCTGTGCAGAACGAAAGGGATGACAAGCGGGTTCGTTCGATAAAGTAATAATTTTATACTTTAATAATTCGATGGCGACGGTCATATTCTGTGGTTTCCTTAGATTTTGGCGAACGGCCATGTCAGACTCGCTCGTCGCCGCCACACCGTTCAGTGATCAATGGACCGAGTCGCGTCGTGCCGCGACTCCGCTCTCCCTGTTCGATAGATTACAATATTCTCTGCTGAACACCCGCGGTCGCGGATGTAAAATTATATGCACAGTAACAATATCACGTACGACGATAGTAATATTATTATGACACAATGAGTTGTAACAGTAACAATAACCTTACTCATGAAAACGAACAAATTATATATACGCGACAATATTATGTTATTGGAAATTTTATTGTAATAGTCGTAGAAAATCCAAGGTTTTAGAAAAAAAAAAAAATACCCCCAGTAGTCCAATGCGCGATTATGAAGAGGATGACGACGACAACAACAATAACAACAACAACAACAAGGTCTTAATCGTCTACAGGACGACCAGGGAGAATAGAGACAAAATAATAAAAACAACGATTCATTATGAAATTATTCAAAAACAAAAACGATAAACACAATGAAAAAAAAAAAATAAACATTTCTAAAAGTGTAACAACGATCGTTTGTGAAAAAAACATTCGATTCTATTGAAACGCATTACAAACATATTATTATTATTACAATATAGTTAATAGGTGCCTCCTTATATTTATACGATAATCGCGTTTAAATAATATTTTCACATCGTAATAAAACACAGGTACCTACTTGAAACAAGGCGAATGATGAACTTCAACACAGCACTCGTTCAATATAATATATAGTATCAGTGTACTACATTATTATAGCCGCAATTAATTTTAATTACCTATATCTAAACCAATGAAGAATACATTTAATCAAAACTCATCATTATATTATTTCATACTCATAATTTCTTACAATCTTTTAAACAATAACATATTAACTATAGGTATTTAAATTATTCATATTTAATTATAAAGTATAGGAATAATATATATATATATATATTTTTAGAAACACATTCGTAATACATTTTCACTTCATTTAAAATCTTAAATGTTGCATAATCTGAAACTACGGTACAATTTTTAAATGAAAACGTAAAGAAATTGCAGATTCAGAACGGTTGTATGGTCATTCTTATAACATAAATAATATTATATAATATAATATTTCCGTAAGTAAAATACCGTGTTGTTTCATTAGTTAATGAATTAATTAAATTAAAAATGGTTTCCGTTGTCTTAGTGCTTGGTTATAATATTATATAAGACATTTTAGACAGTTTATTGTGTACATTATTATAAAGCAATGGTTCCCAAACTATGCACCGCGGTGCCCTAAGGGCACCGCAAACACTTTTCAAGGTCGGCACCGTGGCTCAAAAAATATATATATATTTACAATTTAATGTGATTATTTTTTGTCCCCCCCTTCCAGCTTGAGTGCTGTTGTTAAAATAATATGAATGGTATCCCTTCTTCTTAGATAGTGCAAAACCTGTAAGCTTAGCTACAGAGCTGATAACAAATATTTGATATACTTAACTTCAAACCCGATGCTAACATTTTCCTTCAATAGCAATTCGTACGTAGAATTATGGCCAAATTTGAAAAATATTAAGGTTTAAGCAAAATCACTAATGTCGGCCTCCGTCAAAATGTATTTATGTGAGTCAGAATTTTCAGCTTACACTGCTGCTAGCACTAAATACTGCAACTGCCTCAATACTGAACCTAATCTCCGACTCTAGTTGTCCATCTGACATTGTTAAGCAACTACGTTCAATTAAGTCATTAATTACATTATTCACGTTTATATTTTTTTTATTTTTTTTTAACTTGAAAATGTATTTTCTATAATTAGGTCGATGACCTTCATTTTTAGCTTAGAAAAAAAAATTGGGGGGGGCAAGGGGCACCGCGGATGAATTTGGTCCAAAAAAAGGACAAAAAGTTTGGGAACCTCTGATATAAAGGTTGAGGGGTACAACTAACCTGCTGCCCTGCTAAACTGCTAGAGGTACCTAACAACTGTGAAACGTTTTTATGATTTAAAAGTCCATTTATAATTTACCTCCTGGTACTAACATTGTTATTTTTTTAGCACAATGCGTATATGCAAATAAAATATACAACATAAAAAATATATCTATAAACATAATCTAAAAAAAAAAAAAAAGAGCACATTGTATACGTATCATAAAAATACTATTCGTTTTCTGCACTAGAGTAAAACAATAATTAAGTACGACCGTCGAAACTATATAATGCATATTATTATTATAACAGCTGCTATTGAACGCGACTCGAGTAAATTAAGCATTTTGGAAACGACAGGAGAAAATAATAATATTATAACAGCGTGTATAATAGTTTATTATTGGTATACAACTTAGATTATTGAATATTATAAAACTAAAATTCATTAGTACTCGTTAATTTATCGTAAAAAATCAATTTTGAAAAATTATATGAAAATGAAAATTCACAAAACAGTATACAACTCGCCATATTCAAGTCTTTTTTTTATTTTAGATTATTATTTATAATTTTATTTACGTGTTCGGTAATACGTTTATTTTTTAATTATTTTCTATTATGTAACCTAGATGGTTTAGATATAATATAATACTTTGAATTTTGTGAATTTTTATTTTAATGTAAAAAATTATATTTACAACACAATATTATAAATTGTATAACAATAAAATATTATTACAAATCGCAATACTCGTGCAAATTATATTATAATAATATACAGTTATACGAACAAATCATATAATGAATTCAAATATATAAAAATATTTTACACCTGGGAAGAGCGTAGCGTCGCGCGTCGGCGTGCCCGACAGTTTATGGTCGTTTACAACGTAAGTGTGTCAAGTGTATAAGATTTCGTAATGTTTACCGAGGTATTTTCAAAATAAAAATGACGAGACGGCACGGAGATGAGGGTGCTTTCACTGATCCGACAGTGGTCAGGCCAATGGTGGTTGTGCACTGTGCAGGAATGGTGAAGGTAGGCGGATTGTGTTGCAGAGGCAGAGACGGTGTGTCTACGTGACCGATCGCACGAGAAGAGTTGTGTGCATTGTGTGTGTTAAACGAGTACGCGCGCATTAGTTGATGTCGAACACAAAAAAAAAAAAAAAATTAAATAATATATTATTATAATATAAGGAACCAAAGTCAACGCGCAGTAATGTATTATAGTCGTTCTTTGTCGTCGTCGAGAGTTCAGACGAGGGAAAAAAACAAATACTCTCCCTTGGCACCTACCTAAAACGAGCACAATGTAAAATATATGCACTGTGTAGTGTATAAATCACTTCCGAGGTTTATCAAAACTAATTTGTATTCTAATTTATATTCTGTTCATTGCGCGCGAAACAAAATATATGTACAAACAAACATGTCTTTTTTTTAATATAAATTTAACCTGAAAATTCTTTTTCACGAGAAAACACGCTTTTTTATATATTTTACTGTATAAAAATACATTTTGATAGTTTGATTAAACTCCCGGCAAGTTCAAAACTTAACGAGTTATTCAAGTATCATAGGTAGAAGTATTCACTTATGTATGATGTTCGAGTGTTAATTAACATTTAATTTCGTTCTTTCCACTATATGTAATTAAATAAAATTAAAAAAAATCGTACCTGTACATTTATTTATTTTTTGAATTCATAAGTTTTTAGTGGTTATCATAGAAGACTACCAATCAACTATCAACACAATAAAATGTGTAAAACTCAGGGATTACAATTCATTAAAATAGTTAATTGTCTTTTTTTTTAACGAAGCAATAATAATGTTTTTCAATATAATCCTTTAAATATTCCAATATAGTTTTAGAAATCAGTTTGTTTATTCAGACAAATTAGTCTTTAACCAATTTATTAATAAGAGTTGACTAAATAAAACGTCAAATAAATCACATGGTCAGTCAGGTTTGATCATTTAGCACTAATTAACAAAAAGTTACATCGAAGCACGCTTTAATTATGATAATTTTCACTTTAAATTACGTGCCTACATAATATATTACTTGCTAAATTAAAAATATTTATAAAATAAAAAAAACTTGTAATTTATTTTAGTACTCTCTATAGTGTACAACGTAGATTCTACATGGAGCAATTAAAACACAGACTTGACCAGCGCCAAATCTATTACAATACATATTAGATATATTTTTCACGGTAAACGGACATCCCCCCTCATTCTAAAACGTTAGAGGATTCCTATCCTGTTTAAAAATACAAACGGAATTTTTCTCCCGAATTATTTAAAATTAAAATTAAATAAAAACAAGATAAAGTTGGGTCTTTTACTAGCAATGTGCAGATACTTATCAAGTGAAATCGAACCGTATCATTAACCGTATAATGAAATTACGTGACATACCTATGATAGGTTACCTGTAATTATCCTTAACCTTATTTGTTACTTATCTGAGGTGGTTTTGCGGAGCGAAAAAAGACTGGTTGGTTATATGCTTATATATTATACGTTTTCCGAATGGGGGGAGGTAATGTCCTATTAAGGGAGGGTAATGTCCTACCTACCAGGGGAAAATGTTCAACCTACCATTCAAACGCGATGGAAATGTTTCGGGGAATACTGTTCTAGATTCTTTTCTCATATGTTATAAGAATTTAGAGTTTTGATAAGTTATTGTTCATTAATCATAATAATCATAATAGTAGACCACAGTCAGAATAAAATATCAATATGAATACCAATATATTTACATAATTGATTTAATATTTGGAGCGGCATATTATAAACTACTCTCAGGTATCCAAATATAGTTAAGCTTACAGCTAATATTTTATTCGTTTCAAACAATACCTACATATGTTTTTCAAATTTATACCGTAGAGAAGTTTGTGGGCGAAACCGGTTCTTAAGCTCACGCATATGGAACACAAAATGGAAAACATAACCAGAAACATTCCTCGACTGAGGTCCAAAGACACTAGCAGTTTTTTTTTCTACACAGACAACATCTTCAGAATGATTTATTATGAATTATAATTTTACGTGGACTTAAGAATAAAAATAATAAAATCTTTAAATTTAAAAACACGGCCAAATTGATCACTCACTATTAACTAAATGGATATACTCAAAGATCATTTCGTTATTGTAATACTACCAAATAAATATATTCAATATAAAAGTATAAAACTGACTATTATTGTTGTGTATAATTAACTGAAGCTCCGATCAGTATCGTTTTATAGAAAAATGATTTATCGTTTCCTTAAAATTCATGGTCTTCTTCTCCATCACTTGATTTTTTTTATTAAATATAAATAATGAGTACATTTTATCCAAAATTCGTCTCATTAAGAATTGTTGACATTTTCAAGATTAATGAAATATTACTTTTGGAATAGGTAATAAGTAATAACAATAACAAAATAAACAGTATCCATTTAATAATTTGTGAAAATTATAATTTTTGCATGTTTTGAAATTCAAAGCTCAAACCTATAAGTTATGAGTTGCAAAATAACAAATTAATTTTCGAAAAATCGCATCAGTTAAGTGGCGTCTAAAATCGCAGAGAGGTATGGTATTGTTGAAATGACCGTTATACGCGGTTGTATGGCTACATTGTAAAATCGCTAGCTTCTTTGTTTCATTCAAAATCTAAAAATATATAGGTTGAAAGACACTTTTAAAAGGTCTTAAACGACTTAGACTGTAACAAATCATACAAAGAATGAACAAAAACACATGAATTATAATTATTATAATAACTATAATAATTAACAAAGAACTTTCGGAGCATGAGACCAAGTGTACAAAACGTTTTACTAAATATAATTAATGATGTAAATTTATTGTTTTGCCTAAGTGATCATTACGATAATAGTCACAACATATTAACGTTGAAATCAATATTAAATAATAAACAATATTAAATAGATGGATATTTTAGTTTTGAATATAAGGGAGTAAAAAAACAATATTAAATAGGTTGGTATTTACTATTTACACACATTTATAAAAGTCAACGGGTTAACAGGTCAACAGGTTACTATAATTACTATAAATTATATTAAATATTTAATAAATTAAAACAGAAAGTATAGACAAAAAAGCCGCTTACATACTTCGCACTACGGATATTTAACTCCTCGGGTTAGATACTCTTGATGAGTATGTAGAATATTAAAGAAATGATAAATCATTCCTTCAATAAAACAATTCTGAATGAAGTTCATAATATAAAGAAGAAATAAGAGTCATAATTTTCAACACACCCACTAAGACTTTCTGATCCGAAGAGCGATGTTCGGCTTTCTTGTCTACACTTTTTCCTTTACTTTACTTTTATTTACCTTATATGTAAAGGAAAAGAAAACTTAATCAGAAAACAGTCCAAAATTTTTTTCATACATTCAAAATTTTTCACTGTCTAGCTATGTTTAAATTTTCATAGAGTTAAGATTAAAAAATGATGGTGTGCGTGTCTTTTTTGTCAAATTGTCAAATTTTGGGTAGTTTTTCTAAAAAAAAAAAAAAATATCTTACTAAAATATAAACTAGAGGTGAATTCGGTTTCAAAAAGTTGTTGATCGAGACTTTTGGACAAGAATTTCCATACGAAAAAATATTTACAGAAAAAAAAAAAACTTCATTGTATTATTGTATTATTGAGTAGTCAATATTTTTTTAAATAATAATAACTCTACACTGTGATGCATACATGGCACGAATGTAGAAATACGTAATACTCGATTAGTTACAGTAGATAATTGTATGGAACAATTGACAAGTGTTATATTGTACTCAAGTTTTAAGGAACATTGATTGCGTCTCTATACTTCTATAGGAATCAAAAAGAAATGTATATCATAAGAAAAAAAAAATGATTACAGTAAGAGGTACTTATGAAATACTTATTCTTGTTTCATCAGATTCAGAGTAATATAGACGGTTCACGTCAACGCCTGAGTACAGTTAACGTTCAAATAAAATTCTAAGCTAATAAGTTAATTTTTTCCAATGTTACAAAAAAAAAAGCCGGACATACTTCGCACGATGGGTGTACTTCGCACGACGGGTGGTATTCTCTTGACGGGCGTATTAAATTTTAAAGAAACGATAAATCATTTCTTCAGTAAAACGATTCTGAAC
>JAIPRM010000217.1:3023-21101 GCA_025469315.1 Stegophylla sp. TES_Ste_2020 | reverse complement strand
GGTCTTCCCAGCGGTCTTTTCCCACACGGGTTTTGTTCCATCACTACTTTAATAAATTCATTTTGACTCCTCCAGGCATGACCTGCCCACTGGAGTCTTCGCTTTTTTATCACCTCTGTTATAATTGTGGTTTATAATGAATAAAATTTTACAGATGTATGCAAACGTGCCACTCCATCGTTTTTACAGAGTGGAGTTTGGTTACAAACGTAATTTTTTTGAGAATTTATATAATTAAACAAATTTCTCGCGACCCACACTTTGAGAAACACTGCTGTAGGGTTTTAGTTGAAAATTATTACGCATAAAAAACATATTGTACGATGCGGGTAAACGTTATTATTAAAATAGTAAAACGTACAAATATTATAAAAAAAAAACCGGACATACTTCGCACGATGGGTGTACTTCGCACGACGGTTGGTATTCTCTTGACGGGCGTATTAAATTTTAAAGAAACGATAAATCATTTCTTCAATAAAACGATTCTGAACGAGGGAAGTTAATAATATAAAAAAAAAATGTTAGAAAAATGTCCAAAATTTTTTTTCACATTTTCAAAATTTTCTCGCGCCAAAATCTTTTTTATATGATTTTCTATCTATTATTAAATTTTCATAAAATTCTGATCAAAAAATGATGGTTTTCGAGTGGTCGTTTTTGTCAAATTTTAGGTAGTTTTTTCCAAAAAAAAACATTGAAGAATTGAGAAATTCAAAAAATGACCTCTCTAAAGTACGATCTAGAGACGAATCGGGTTTCAAAAAGTTATTGATCGAAACTTTTGGACAAGTATTTCTATACGAAAAGTTGTACACAGAAAAAAAAAAATAAAAACATCATTGTAAAAACACTAGCTTCTTCACTTCGTTCAGAATCTAAAATGTAAAATAATAAATTATATAATATAATAAAATAAAAATACAGACGTTTTTCCCAAAACGAAGATTAACGTTATAACATTATATTGATATTATTTGAAAATGAGAATATAAATTTAAAATATTGATCACCACTTACTTCCTTGCGAACTCCCGGGAAAATGATAAGAAATGCGGTGAAAATCGTACCGAAAACGATACAAGTCGTTATCATTTGTACATCTCCAGTGACCGGTGTCCGGTTGCTGTAACCGTAGAACATCGGTCCTCCGTCACTCCTGAGCCACTTCATATTCTGAAAATCAAAATAATTTTTCCGTCAACAACACAATAATAGTCTTCACAATAATTATTATTATAGTAGGGCTGCAGAGGACTTGCAGCATTTGCATATTTGTTTTGCAAAGCTAGTTTTGAAGTTTTATTTTGCATATAAAAACGCATATTTTGAGTATTTTTGGTTTTCACCCCATATTTTATAATATTTTTATACTCTATTTTAAACTTTTCGAGACATATTTAACTTTTTTCATATTTTTTCCACACCGAAGTTTTTATTTCAAACAATTCGGTCAAAATTTTTTTGATAAAAATTTATTTACTTTAACAATTTTTGTCGCATAATATTGTTTTTGACTGTCCGTGGACACATATTGTATTTCCTAGAAACGCTCGAGGATTGCGAATAAAGCAATTAATAATAAATTTCCTGTAATTAATTTTATAAAATAGATACATAATCATAATATATTATGACAATGGTTTAAATTATAATATTTAAATTAAGTAATATTGTTTAGACTCATTTTTAGATTCTGAACGAAGTGAAGAAGCTAGTGTTTTTACAATGGTGTTTATTTTTATTTTTTTGTGTACAACTTTTCGTATAGAAATACTTGTCCAAAAGTTTCGATCAATAACTTTTTGAAACCGAATTTGCCTCTAGATTGTACTTTAGAGAGGTCATTTTTTGAATTTCTCAATTCTTCATTTTTTTTTTTTTTTAAAAAAATTACCCAAAATTTCAAAAAAACGACTCGGAAACCATCATTTTTTGATCCGAATTTTATGAAAATTTAAACATAGACAGAAAATCCTATAAAAAAGATTTTGGCGGCGCAAGAAAATTTTGAAAATGTGAAAAAAAATTTTGGACATTTTTCGAAAATTTTTTTTATTCTTATATTATTAACTTCCTTCGTTCAGAATCGTTTTACTGAAGAAATGATTTATCGTTTCTTTAAAAATTAATACGCCCGTCTAGAGAATACCATCCTTCGTGCGAAGTATGTCCGGCTTTTTTTTCTTGTTCTTTCTGGCCAGCCAGTAACTTTGAGTTGCCCATCCCCTTTGATTAAGTGCATTAAAACTTAAGTAGTTTGAAAAAATTATCCGTTAATCACAAACTTTGGTCTACTTGTATGATTTCCTCAATTTGACATCACATTTAAAATTATTTTATTATTTACATTGTTATAATATTCATATTAATGTAAATTACTGTAATTAGGATTTTCCAATCTTTTTAATATTACAGACCTTTTTACAAGGTTTTCGATATGTTGTGGACCACCTCAATTCCACATTTTGAAATTATCTTTATGTAAAAAAACCGACCACAACCCGGTAAAACGATTAAAATTAATAACGAGCAAAAAAAAAAAAAAAAGATAAGCTTCATTTTTTTGGACCCTCTTCGAAATTTGTTTTCAGTTACTGCCTTATTTGCACGTCAAATAAAAAAACAAATTACAACAAAATTAAAGTTCATGAAATTCAAAAACTCACAAAAACTGAAATGACGTCAATGGCGTAACTCTCTCGTAAAACTAGGCGCCATACCGACACGGGTGCGCGCGCGTTATTCGACAGTTTGACAACAACAAACTCTTGTCGCGGATATAAAATGCTTCGTTTGAAATCTCGAACGGAATACACGCTGTGTCTGCAGGCAGGAAGTTATCTTCATTGTAATTTGTAATAGATAATTTTCTCTGTTTACAAAGCGAGTCATTCTAGTGGATATTGCAAACTGTAATTTATAACGTCGTGAATAAACACAAATAGATCGGAAACATTTGTCAGGATGTTAAGAGAGATAGAGTGAAAACTCTTTTGTTCTTGTCGTATATCTATATACATATTACATATATATATATATAAGTTCGCCTGTAATGAATGTACTTATATTATTATTTTAAACGCCTACTATTATTTGACTTTTCTATTGTTCTCGGGAACAAAAGTGAATTATTCTCATTTAGGAATAGCCATCATGCGCGGACATCGGTAATATTATTCTCCTCACTGTTTCGGAAGAGATTATAAAGCAAAGCTTATAAGTATAGTGCAACAGAGATTTTTTTTTCTCTTTAATATTTTTTATTATCTTTTGCTTAATGGATTTATAAATCGACTAATCGAAAAGTTAGAGCGACTTAAATTAATTATAATTTCCTTTTTTTTTTTTTTTTTTTTTTTTATATAGACGGCAGCTAATCTTTATTAACATTGAATTAAATTGGGTATTAAAGTGTATTAAGGATGATGAGGGCACGAAGGGAATTTTCAAAAACGGATTAAGTAAATAATCGATCGCATCAAATGGTGTAGGTGTGGTAATTTTTAGATTCCGAGTAGACCGAAGACTAGTATGGCGGTTTCTCTTTTTTCCCGGAAACACTTTTTCGAGTAGTAAAAACTCGAAAAAGCGCTCTAATCTGTATGCGTGGCAAATTTTGTCAAAAATTACCGAAAATTTTAGTAAAGACGGTAACACAACATGCCGTATTTTAGAAATTCGCTGAATTATTAAACTGAAAATACCTCGTTTTTCATAGGATTTTCATTACTAAAAGATTTCTCCGTCATGTTTTTCTACCCACGGTTAATTTTTTCATTTGTTGGATAAACGAATGATTTTTTTGCAAATTTTTTTTTTTTTTTGTAATCGCTTAAAGTTAAAATTACTTAATACTTACTGTTAATCCAAAAAAATGGTAGATTTATTTTTAATACATTGAATTTATTGTTTTTAGGTTTGAAAATTGTATACATACTTACTCGTATATATAGGTTTAATTATATTTAAATTGTTGTTAAAATTATGTCAGTCTATTATTAAGTATAATAGCTTAAAATTATTTCAAAACACAGCAAAGTCAAACATTTTCACTAATAATAAAACGGATATGGATTATTCTGCTATTATTAAACACTTACAACATAATCAATATAACTCACTTTTACTCAATTTAACTGATAGTTATTGTTCTGTATGATTAATTAAAGCCAAGATTATTAACAATTAATATTATTATTGTATTTTTTATTTTTTTTTTTCAATAAACAAATAAAAGTTCAAATACTGTAAAACCGTTATTTTGTATTCGTCTATACACGGTGCCAAATACCTATTATTATTATTATTATTATTATTATACTGCGACTGCGAAAAATGTCGTGAAAATCAGTCGAGGTGACTATTGCACACTGCAGCAGGTAGTCGTTGAAAACTTCTATGGAATTGTTCACGATAAAAACTTAATTCTGAAACGGAGTTTTATAGGCACGCGCGTATTGTAACGATATAATAATATCGAATTTATTTTAGATTAAAAAAACGAGCGACGCGGAAGAAGTCTGTGAACGCGAGATTGAAGTAATTGAATGTGTCCCCGAGTCTCGAGATTCGAGGGCAATATTATAAAAGTTTTTCTCTTCGTTTCGTCTCTATGTAAATAGGTATAATAATAATAATATGCAGAGACTAAAATATCTAAATTTTCGTACTACACACTTTGTAATAGTATATTGCCTATATGACGAAAACTATATGATCGGTATTTTTTATTGTTCTAGTTTTTTTATGAGATTCTGAGCGGAGCTAAGAAGCTTATGATTTTAAAATGATGTTTATTTTTCTCCTTCTATAAACACTTTTTGTACAGAAATACTTGTCCAAAAGTTTCGATCAGTAACTTTTTTTATAAGAATTCAGCTCTCTGATGGTACTTAAAAGAGGTCATTTTTCGGAATTCACATTTTTTCAATTAAATGTATTTCATTATCAATTAAAGAAATTATTTATCTTCTCTTTGAAATTCTACACGCCCACCAAGAGTATCTGATCCGAGGAGCCTTTGAATATTAAGACTATGCATATTATACATATATTATTTAAATTTTCGAATAACAATAATTATCAGGCATTATGTAGATAAATGCAATTAAGGTTCAAGTATAATGAGTTTTATTTTCTAATTTGTTATACGCAATCACTGAGTGGGAATTAGTTTGCCCCCCCCCCGCGCAAGACAATCTTTTTGGGATGCCGCGTCACTGGTTACACCACAGCTGCTACATTGGGGATTCGCTCCCGATCCGTACAATTTTAATCTGTTTCGATAAAGGTACGACTTAGGTAAATAGACTTGGGTAAAAAAAAAACATTTTCCTCCATTATATTGTACAAGTTTAGGGTTAAAAGTCACACGAATCGAAAAACACACGTTTGGGTGGTGATTTATTTTTAAATTCGTTCATTAGTGATTATTTGTTTGTCATTATATTCGAAATAATTAATAACACTAATGAGTTTCCTGGATTCAAATGAATCGGCCGAGTATTTAACGGAAAAAGTATTTCCACGATTTTAAAATATCAAAACGGCAACCGATAACGCATCACATAGTATGGCAAAGTTGTGAAAAGAAGCCAAGTACACAAAGGCACGTTTGAAACTTCCCGTGATCGACTGAGGAGACGCTTTTAAAGAATATTTTAGAACGTCAATTACACTTGTGTGATTATTATCACGTAATGAAATCGTTTAATGAAAACAAAGTTCAAAATTTATTTAATTGTTGATGGTACGATAAAAATATCCAAAGCGAGTTTGTAAATTTCATACGACTTATTTTGGTCGATAACGGGCGTAATTTAAAAGACCCGATCCGTTTGAGCTTAGAGAAGTGTTTATTTTCTTCCAAAGCATCGGGAGACCAATCTTTTATCGGATCGGAAACGGATCCAATACAGTCGTCTTATTTATTATTATTAACTTATTTTCGTAGCTGAATGATCGACGCGTTGCCGTTGCTGGATCTATCAGTTGTCAGCCGACACCATTCAGATGCGACCAAATGCGTTTGCTTAGTGGCGTATATTGAGATTTTTGTGAAGGAGAGAAGCGTGATGGTAGTGAAAAATATAACAAGACGGGGGCGAAAGTGGGAAAAAAAATTCAGAGGAGGTGGGGGGGGGGTTAAAAATGAGAATTAATGCTGTTAATTCGTTATAAATATTTTTTATATTATGTTCATTTAATGTACTTTTGAAAAAAATTTTCAAAATATTTTTGGTAGGGGTTTGAACCCCAAACTTTCCCAAACTGCGTTCACCACTGAAGTACATAAAACAAATTTCATAATTATTCGAATTAGAAATTGTACATTAAAGTATCAATAAAGTTTTTTTCTAAATTGACATTAAGTGTATTTGTGTTGTATCTAACATAGAATATAGATTTTGGCTTACACACAATTTTTTCGATGTGCAATAGGAATAAAAATACGCTTTTCTAAATGGTTAAATAATTTATTCGTTATGGCTAACACTAATAATAATTGGTCTATTGAAAAAAAAAACATATTTTTATTTATATTATGGTTCACATCATTTGATACAATTTTTTCAGTGTGGTTAATGGTAAAAACTAAAATAAAAATTGAATTTAGACAAGAATTAGTTATTTTTAAGGTTAACTTTAAACTCGAAAAAAGTGAGGGTTACATTAATAATAGGCCTATTAACCGATATATATATATAATTTATAAACCAAGGGTGGCCAACCCAAATGTACTTGCGAGCTACACATAAAATTATGTATCCCCCATATTATATTAAAAAAAAAAAAAAAAACACAAAAAATAAATTGTATTAAACATTATGAAAAAATATTTTACTATTGTTTTTGTTATTAACTGTAGATGAAACAACTCATCTAAATTAAGTAACTTGTTATACCCTTATATCAGGGCACTGTTACGTACTGCTGATTAGGGGAAATTATTATAAATAAAATATAAACATAAATTCATGATTCAGGAAATATTTTGCACTAAAATATATACATTATATTACGTAAAAGTGTGATGAATCTTGCAGGCCGTAAAATTATAGTAAATATTACTTATATATATATATATATATATATATTTACTTTAACAATGTCTGTAAAAAATTTAGAGTTTTTTAATTTTCAGGGTACCCAAATTTTTTTTTGGCCGTACCATCCCATGGCGGAAACGGGTTAATATTATTTTGGTGGGAACCTGACCCATCTCTACAATCTCACTTCTCCCTACCCCGTAAATACGTCATTTGGGATCACACACGTGGTGCGGAGTGACGCCGAACACACGGATTGCCCGTCGTCGTGTACATTCGTATGTACCAGTGGTTCCCAACGTGGGCGCTACCGCCCCCTTGTGGGCGTTATTAATATTGAGGGGGACGTTTTACTAAAGGGGGCGATGTAAATTATATTCCATTCTAGATTTATAACTGCCTATATAAAAAAAAAAGAAGTTCATCAGTTTTCATTAACGATGACGCTAAATGTAATATCATACAGGATTACATTTTAGGTAAGTACGTGAAAAGAGAAATAAGTGTTTTTAGTACAATTGTTTTATATACAAGCGAAGTCAGTATAACAATACGTATATTTAGTAGATATTTTAATTTATAAGTAAACATTATTATAAAGATTTATCTGTTTTTTTTTTTGAAAGTCTATTAAGTAATTTATGACTATGATAACGAAAAAGAAAAGTAAGTTAATGAGTTTATCAAAAACTGATATGAGGGGGCGGTGTGTGATTTTTGAGAGTGTCAAAGGGGGCTTTGAGTAAAAGAAGGTTGGGAATCACTGGTATATAATACATACTTGGTGGTAGACGCCAGACCTAATTATAGGGGGATCGGGTGGCAAGTGTCTGAGAACGCTGTAGTGAGGGTATGAATCTGTATTATATTATACACCTATAAATTACAATATTATTATGTATATGTATATAGCAATCAATTCGTTTGGATGAGAGGCGAGCTTGTCTCTGTTTCTCTGAATAAATGCAGGGTGTGAACATTTAAGTGTATTATTATTGACGGGTTGACGGTGATGGATGTCTATATATAGACTACGCCACTATGGTCGGAATTTCGGTGCGTAGAGGGGTAGGAGGGGTGACTTTCCCATAGCACCAATTTGATACATTGTATCGTGTGATGTTGAATGTACTTGAGTAAAAATATTCAAATACTTTTCTGAGTATTCCAAACACATTTAAATTTTTTTTTTTTTTTTATATAAATAGTATTTTAAAAATATTTTAATTGCTTTTCTTCGGGTATTAAATTACCTACCGGCTACTGTGTTAATCGAATGTGTATAATAATAATTAATTATTTAACAACCCATATTATCACATTTAAATAGTTTTAAATTAAAATCGGCTGTTATAATAACAAATTTAGTCGGTATAATAAACAGCAGGATGTATTGGTAATTGTGTCTTTTTCAATGAATATCACATAGTTGGAAGGAGACATAATTATAATGAGCCAGACACATTTTTTAAAATATTCCTTCATCAAAATATTTTCCATAATATTATTGTCTATCTATATTTAAATTTTGGATTAAAAAAGCCGGACATATTTCGCACCACGGATATTCTTCGCTCATCGGGTCAGATACTCTTGGTGGGCGTGTAGCAAAAAAATCATTTCTTCAATAAGATGATTCTGAAAGAAGGAAGGTAATATAAAGAGTAATATTAGTCGTCATTATATATTACCTAGCTTACTTAAAATTACTTATACATTTTATTTAAAAAAAAAAAAAAAAAAAAAACAAAATTTTAAATTAAATAGTTTATTACTTTTTCTTTATTAAATATTTCAAATAAATATAAACTAAGTAATAATTTCAAATTTTGTTGCGTATTTAAATTTAACTTGGATATTTTATTATGGGTTGTCTACGGTCCGGAACAATGATGACGATGTGACGATCGCACGGTTAGATGCTCCCCCCCCCTCCAAATGGCGTCCCTGCACTTAATGTGACCACTTGAAATTTCATCGGGTAACGTGATTTTGCAGGCGACGGTGATGATGTTTATCATCGCGTCTATAATCGGATCTCGTGTGAAAATATTCAAGTACACGGGCATCGCCGGCGGTGGTTTAAAGATTCAACTCTCCTCCAGGCGAGTAATATCTGTCACTCTTTACGACAATTTTCTTTTTTTTAAAGACTTCCGTTTTTTTTCTTCAGTGTAATAAATGAGAATAAAAATTTCATCGATTTTAAGACTGGAGTAGGATATATTTATTAGTCACTCAAATAGTTAATATACAAAATGTACGACGTACTTATACACGTGATGTAAGTACATTGTAAATTATTATTATTTATATAAAATATGTTCTGCTTTTTTTTTGTCGCTTGTTGAGATCTTTTGATTTTTTTTAATTACCAACCTATAAAATATAAACCGCCTATAAACAAAATAATATCGAGACTTTAGAGTCACCAAACTAGCCTAAAAGCCGCCACTGAGTCGTGAGCTAAGAGTAGTATTGTGACCAGGGCCGGCTCAAGCAAAAATAGTGCACTGGGCAAAACTCAATTTTGCCGCCTTTAAAAATAATTGAGCTCTTATTTAAACTCAATCCCTCCCCCAATTTTTTATGTGACATACCTACACAATATTTTTATTTTTTTTCATTTTAAAGAAACAATAAGTAGTGTATAAAGACTATCGGGTTATTTTTATATAATTTTATAATAATATTTGAAGTATTTTATTGTATAGGTAAGTTGGTTTTCACGGATGAATTTTTTGAAATTTTTTTCTTATATAATACCAATAGAAATAAAAAAAAATTTAGAAGTCAATATTTGAAAACATGCAGCCCTTGCTAATGCTCCGCTCTACGCAGGTGCCTAGCTCGCCTATACCTTGAGCCGGCCCTGAATTTGTAACGATGCGATATGCGAGTGGTATATATTATAGCGAAACGAGACCCTACGGTATACGTACCTCTTTCTAAAGAACGGCTGCAATTTTCTGCGTGAACGACAATGACATTACCTACGTTTTATATTTTGACATATTGTTATAAAGTCGACCGTTATGAATATTCTTATTATTGCATACTTGTTCTATTATTATTATTATTATTATTATTATTATTATTATTAAAATATATGTATTTTATAAATTGTAAGTGTATAACGATATTATTCGCAAGAGTGGCCGGGAATTATAAAATATGCGTATATACACACATAATATTATATTGTTATACGACCCAGTTAGATGTAATTGCGTCGAGTCAGTGGTGGTGGTGGCCGGGTAAAATTGTTTCAAAGTCAATATAATATGTATAATATAAAGTTTACGGGCCTCATAAATCTTTGTTGTCTTCTACTCGCCTGCCTCCACGCACCACGTCGTCGTCCGTCCGAGTCTTTCGTTCTTTGCGCGATCGTATTATATCACGCATATATATATATATACGTATATATACACAATACACATCTCTGGTGGCCCGTTTAATGTACACCGTGGCGAGGCAACCCGCTGCACAGTGTGCACATAATAATGTAATAATTTATGTATGTAAATATATAGGTACATTATAATAATAATAATTTTATGTATTATAACTTTACAGTTTGTACGATAGAATTACTCTTGGACTCATTATAATAAAATATATCATCGATCCTCGAGGAATTCGCCATTCACACTCTATGCCTACCACGATAGGCGTATGAAGACCTGTATTTTTTTTTTCATTTTCGGTCCCTTTGTTTAGTCGGGCTTACTCTGTTATAATTAGGGCCCGGAATTCGATGCATTCGCATCATTTTTTTTTTCTTTTGCTATAGCGCAGAGGTATTCAAACTTTTTCGACCCACTGCTCCTTTGTCTCTTAGCGACATCTTGACGGCTCCTTATTCCATAAAGAAAATATTTTTATTTTTTTGTTTGCCTATCTAAATCGGGATATTTAATAATCAAAAGAAAAATAATCAACCTGTGTGTCCTCCAAATATTTACGTGCCGAGGCTATATAATTTTTCCGACAGTAAGCGCAGATCTAGAAGATGCTAAAGATGGGTCTATTGTATTTTTCTTAGGTATTGTCATCCGAGTTAAAATGTCCTCCAACAAATATATAATACATTTAACTGATAAGTGGAAAGCACGATATGATTTGAAAAAAATGCTTAAAACAAAATAAAATTCTATGAAAATTGTAAATTCTTATAACGAAAAGCATGTGAGAATAGTTCTTATAGTTAGAATAAGTGTACCTACAGACTAATTTCAATTGTTCTAGTTACAGTATTGGAAATATTTTTCAACAATTAAAAGAGCTAAAACCTACAACAAGATAACCATGACCAAAAAACGCGTTCATAACCCTTTTCTGCTATTAAACGAAATAGATAAATTGTGTAGAATTAATAACAAATCCAGATGAAATTATAAATGAATTTGTGTGTAATGTTAAATTGAAAAGATTGTGTTATAGCTCTATTTCGAGATTAATTATTCCGTGTTTAATTCAAATTTTACTGCTTTGACTGAATTTATTTTTGTGGTTGAACGCATACGGGTCACATAAAAAAAAAAATTTTAAAAAAAATACTTCCATTTGATACTTCTTACTTTTGTGCAGTGGCTCCCCTTTACAAATCACAATTTTTTTGCATATTTTAGTACTATGAGTGCATAATTAAACGCTCATATGAATATTTTTAATAGCATAGTACGTATTATAATAGCACTTATAACACTCTTTATTTAATTTATGAGCCCCAAATTGAGTAGTAAAAATTTCACTAGACAAAAAATAATCTTCGCCGGGCAGTAAATTGTCGAAACCGAACGAATTGAACCCGCGCATATAGAATTTAAGTAAATTTATAATAATAATATGTAAACTTATACACTCAGTAGAATGAATATTATAGCGAGTCTAAGAGTTCGTAATTTTCTTTGAAACCACATCATGAAATATTTTACGGTTAGTAATACTATATTTAATAATGAATTCGCGCAATGAGTTTGGGGGGACAAAAGGGATTATAAGAAAAAAAAAAAAAAAACGGATAAATTATTCGTAAAACGTTGAAACGCATTTTTGTTTTTTTTGTTTTTTTATGTCTACAGATGTCCCAGGTGTACGCATATGTTTATCATCTACTACGTCTGAGAATTAAATGAAAAAAAAAAAAAAAGAAAAAGTCGATTTATGACACAATGGCAAAAAGAATTATTCTGTCAACAATACGCGTGTTTAATTTAGATTAACTCTGAGCTAAGTATATAATATATTTATATATGCGCGTACATTGTTGACGAAAGAGGTAGAGTATTAATTCAGCCGAAAACAATAACAATAAAATTTAATTATTATCGTAAGTTTATTTAGTAATATTAATCAAAGACCCGTGCGATTAACGTATTTATTATGCTTTTTATTAAAATGTTCATGAAGTTGCGTCGTGCATTTTAGATCCTGAACGAAGTGAAGAAGCTAGTGTTTTCACAATGATGTTTATTATTTTTTATTTTTTTGTGTACAACTTTTCGTATAGAAACACTTGTCCAAAAGTTTCGATCAGTAACTTTTTGAAGCCGGATTTGCCTCTAGATTGTACTTTAGAGAGATCATTTTTTGAATTTCTCAATTCTTCAATTTTTTTTTTTTTTTTTTTGGAAAAAACTACCCAAAATTTGACAAAAACGACTCGAAAACCGTTATTTTTTGATCCGAACTATATGAAAATTTAAACATAGATAGAAAATCATGTAAGAAAGATTTTGGCGGCGCAAGAAAATTTTGAAAATGTGAAAAAAAAATTTTGGACATTTTTCTAACATTTATTTTTTATAGATTATGTTAAATTTTCAACTAATAAATCAGAATTCAAAATTTTATTAGATAAAATCTTACAAAACATTCCAAAATTCTATATTTATAGAATTTTATTTTTATTAATGTACCTATGAAAATCTTGTCTACGAATTGGACATATTTTTCTGTTTTTACTAAATATTTCGACAGATTTTCCTTGTTTTTGAAAAGCGTATTGAGTATTTTGAAAAATGATTTCTTTAAACAGTACCACCTGTGACCTGTGGTACGATGATATCGGATCTTAAAAGTTGAACCGTCAGAAAACTCGTTGAACAAGTAATTTCTATATGAAAAAGTTTTCGAAATATTATCAGAAACGTCCATTCAACTTATATATATATATATATATATATATAATATCATGACGTGTTGTATTACACTATAGCAGCGTTTCCCAGAGTGTGGGTCACGACCCACTGGTGCGTCTCGAATCAATTTTTGGGGGGTCGCGAGAAATTCATTGAATTATTTAAATTTTCAAAAAATTACGTTTTTAACCAAACTCCACTGTAAAAATGATGTAGTAGCACATTTGCATACATTTGTAAAATTATATTCATTACTGTACATTACTATACTAATACATTAATTAATTAATTATTAAAGTATTAATCTAATTTTGATTTTTAAGAACTATCTTTTTATCCTAAAAATGTAAAACCATGTGGGTCGCGTTAGGTTTTTGAAGAAAAATTTGGGTCGAGGTCCTAAAAAGATTGAGAACCACTGCACTATAGTATATAATAGGTTTTTGGTTTTTTTATTAGCGATATGATAATATCGAAAATTCAGCTTTTATTCGATAAACCAATCAAATTACACGACGTTAAGTTTTAGGTTAGGTCGGGAGTTTGGCCAAAGAGTTAGATTTTGAGTGAAAATATCGCTGTAAATGTAAAACATATCGCACGCATCGTGTACATTAATACAATAATATAAAATAATTATTATGTACAGTACGATTGCATATACGCACGCGTGTTTCTGCAGTATTATACAAATTCACTTGGACAACGTACTATGTTAATATTATTTAACGCGTATAGCGGTCATTTCTCGGCCGTAGACGTGTAAAAAACGCGCGGGATCGAAAATTCGGCCTGACCGGAAACATTCGCCTTACGGCGCCATCACACTTCGCTAATACCGTCCGGGGCCATTAACTCGTTCACGCGGCGTACAAAGCATAATAAAACGACTTATAATATAATATTATTCGACCAGCCCTACGCGTGCATCATAATAATAGTAAGTTACACACATGATGTGTCGGCACGACCGCGACCGTGCGGTTCTTCGCGTAAACTTTTTACCCGCACAGGATTCATGTACACATTAAACTACGTATAATATAGGTACTACGTATACGCAGCAATAGCAACGGCACACCACGCTCGTACAATTTCCTCTCCAACCCCACCCACCCACCGTGCCACATCACCCAAAAGCGCCAAGAGCACTTTAACCGTATAACGTCAAGTTATAGGAATGCATTATTACAACGACTACACACGGTATATAATATTATGTGCGCGGGAGCTCTCAAGACCTTATGATGCCGTCAACGGGGAGTTAATGATTTCCCGAGACCGCGACCAAAATGTGAATTCGGATTTAACCGTGAAAAGCCAAAATTATATGTATCGCGAGAAAATATATATTAATGGAGAAATATCTTAAACCTCTGATCATCATTGTCGTCCTCAGAGTGATAAATACACATGAGCATATCCTTTGGGTGACAAAACGTCCCCTCTCCCCTCCGAAAAAAAAAAAAAAACATTGTAGCTCTAATACTTAGTAGTCTTTCTAGATTTTTAATACATATTCGGCTTAATCTGTCCCTATAATTATTAAAGAATAAAGAACTTACATTTGCAAAATGCTCAATTTAATATTATAATAATGATAAGGAAACACAAATTATTATATAATATATATATATATATATATATATAATCACAAATTTATTTTCATTAATATTTCATACAAAGTTTGCAATTTATTAGTTGAATATTTTATACAAACTTACTGATATAAAGGTTTACTAATATTCACATTTTTATTGAAACAATTTATTGTTAATTTCTAATTACAATATCTTTAAACGTCAATTATTATATCATATTTTACTGTTGTCTGTTGTAAGTCAAACCAGTCAAAGTTTCATATTTTATATTTAGCTACTCGAGGCCTCTAGAGTGTCAGTTCACCTCTGACACCTGCGGATTGACTAAAATTATAATGCAATAAAAAAATATGACCATACTCTTCACGATGTATATTATAACTGTACACGGAATTACACGATATTTATACTTATTTCATTTTGTACGAGTTATTATATTATGATTATCACATCAGATACCGTCTGTAAAAGAAAAAAAAAACTACGCAATTACGCCCTATGATACTCACAGGTTCATAATAGTAGTATTAAAAATTTTTTGTATACTATGTACCTACTATACGTTATATACATATAATAATCACGAGTATTTAGTTTTAAACGTTCACTGTTCTTACAACGGAAAAAAAAAATACTTATACAATGTACCTATTGGCTCAGGCGTGGATTTAGAGGGGGGCTATGGGTGCTCGAGCACCCCCTGTCACATCAACCTCACAACACAAAATTATATAAAATTATTGACTGAAAATATGATATTTTTTTTAACGCAATCGCTTGCCACACTTTCGTGAAATTAAAATACAATAAAATGTAGATAAATAAATGTATTATAAAAAAGCTGGACGTATTTATCACCATGGGCTTTGTTCTATCCTTGGGTGGAATTTGTAGGCATGTTAAATTTTAAAGAAGCGATAGATAATTTTAAACTTTAAAGGCTTTTTTGTCAACGTTTCAGTAGTTTTTCCAAAATTTTGAACAAATTATTGAAAATTTTGAAAAATTCTAATTCATAAATTTGCTGGTCGACACTTAGGGACAAGAATTTCAATATGAAAAAATAAAATAAACATCATTGTTAAAACACTAGCTTCTTCACCCCACTCGGAATGTAAAACGTAAAATAAACTGAGTAGATCATTAGTAAATTAAACGAATGAAGTGGATAATGTTTTAAATGTTTTTTTGTAATAGATATATAAATATATAATTATTATAAATAGAGATTTATATTAAGGTGTAATTAGTAGCTAGCTGCTTTAGGTAGTTCTATTGATCGAGCACCCCTTATTTATGATTTCTCGATCCGCGCCTGTATTGGCTACTACCTATAGTATAATTAACGGATTTATGAATCAGAAGCTCCGAGTACAACTTAAGTTATCTGGTAATATTGTATGATAAGTTTATAAAATTAAATAATTGTTGTTTATGCCGTAGTTGAAATGTTTTTTAAAATTCATTTTAAACTTCTGGTTTTTTCAAAAAATAAAATTTTTTAAAATTAATTTTACCATTATGTTAATGGTAATTATTTCGGCTATGTATATTTGTAAGAATATACTAAGATTAAGGATAAATTAGTTTGATTTTCATCGTTATCGTTTGGGTGATTAATTGGCGATTTCTCTTCACAGCCTAATTAACGAATAAACAAGCCTTTTTTTTTTTACATTATGTATATTCGTATCATGAATATTGAAATGTATCAATTGCAAATAGAAAAGAATTTTTACATTTATAATACACAATTGATTGATGACTGGAAACATCGAAAGTAATTTTATTTTATTGTCGTAAATTATTATTTAGTTATATTATTTTGTTCTGTTTTATTGCATAGTAATAGGTAGTAAATAATAACGTGGGTAGATAATATTGTAGTTGTACTTGGTCGGTTCGCGGAAAAGAATAAAAAAAATAAATATTTTCTAGACGCGCACAGCAGCAGCAGCAGCTGCTACTGCAGTTGTGTGGTGTATATTATAATACTGATAATAATAAATAACATTATAATGTTATTGCTTTGTGGTACAACTGAAGCAATGAATATTGAACAGTGTATGCGCCGATGTATCTTGTTCGACTGTTCGCAAAATAATTCTTCAAATCGCTGTAAACAGACGAGTTA
Organism: Stegophylla sp. TES_Ste_2020; assembly: GCA_025469315.1. Classification (NCBI taxonomy): domain Eukaryota; kingdom Metazoa; phylum Arthropoda; class Insecta; order Hemiptera; family Aphididae; genus Stegophylla; species Stegophylla sp. TES_Ste_2020. The sequence goes on along the minus strand of JAIPRM010000217.1, from coordinate 4,168 downwards.
CTCGCGTTATAAATGGTCGTCAATATACCTATTGAGTTCGTATTGAGGAGAGAGTTAAATTATACTGTAAAGTTTTAGTAGTAATTTACATATTTTATTACTGGTTGCTTACGAAAGTACGAATCGTTTGATTAGTAATTTCCGTAATAATTTTGAATTATTAGACCTTATTGCTTCCGTCGAGATATTAAATATATACATTTATTTTTAATCAGAAAAAACACGTGTTGATGTACTTGTTTAATATTGTGTGTAAATTCGAGTGACTATAGATGTTCATAATAATAATAATATTATAATAATTATACCGCATAGTATAGGTTACAGGTATTTATTACATTTAAAATTTCAACTTATTTCTAAATAATAATAGAAGGTATTGACGAAACGGGTTATTTTTTTTTTCGTACATATTATTATTACGCTATTATACTTTGTGGTGTGTAACAAACAACTAATTAAACGTTACGGTTATATAAGTAACATAATTAAACGTCTAATGATACCATACTGCAGCTATATGTATATTACAGAGTACATTCAAAGTTATACCCATTATAGTCGTTTCATGTTTAATTTTAATACTCTTTTTTTTTTTTTTTAAAACCTTTTTAGTTTTTGATTATTAACACAATTTCGGGATAGAAATGATAATATTCGAGGGCGTCCGTAGGGAATTTTTTTGGAGAGGGGGAGCATAATGGAATCACATATAAAAAAATTAAATCGAAAAGAAAATAATGAGAGTTAAAATTGTTTTTGGTAAGTCCAGAGAGAGGGGGGTGAATGCTCTCATCTCCAGATGATATTAATAAATATTAATATCTGTAAAACGTATAAGTACATAAGTTTCGCAAAAGACAATCACTTATAACTACTAACTAACTAAGTAACTCTCAAAAGAGATTTATGTGTATGCAGAAGAACCCATCATAATTAAATAAATGGGAGTATGTACCAACCGTTACACGTTTCTGTTGGCAAAATTGTAAAACAGTTTCTATGCGAGAACTGTACACAGTGCCGCAACTAGCGGGAGGACCGGGGGTGCGTAGCACTCCCAAATCGGCCTCCTTTCCATTTAAGTGGGGCCCCCAAAAACACAAAATGTTTGGTTAATAAATATATTTATGTGTGGTAATTAT